>CABHPP010106567.1:18473-40305 GCA_902168425.1 Peromyscus attwateri
AGAGAGAGAGAGAGAGAGAGACAGACAGACAGACAGACAGACAGACAGAAGGAGAATCAGGAGTTCAAGGCCAGGCTCAGCTACAACTTAAGTTTGAAGCCAGCCTGCCTATAAGACAACAAAACAGGGGTTGGGAGATCGTTCAGTGAATAAAGTACTTGGTGTGCAAACTGGAGAACCCAAGTTTAATCTTCAAACCCAGGTTTTAAAAGCCTAGTTTGGGGGCTGGGAAGATGCTCAGTAGTTAAGAACATTCACTGTTCTTTTCCTATACTGTAAGCTGCTATTTTTGCCTGACTGATGGTGTCCTTTGCCTTACAGAAGCTTTTCAGTTTCGTGAGGTCCCATTTATTACTTGTTGATCTTCGTGCCTGTGCTACTAGTGTTCTGTTCAGAAAGCCTTGAGTTCAAGGCTGGTCCTTACTCTCCCTTCTATTAGATTCAGTGTGTCTTGTTTTATGTTGAGGCCTTTGATCCATTCGGAGTTGAATGGATTTTGCATTGGGTGATAAGTACATCTCTATTTGAATTCTTCTACAGGTAGTTGTCCAGTTTGACCAGCACCATTTGTTGAAAATAGTATCTTGTTTCCAGTGTGTATTTCTGGCTTCTTCATAAAAAAAAAAAAAACAAAAAACCTTAGGTGCCCAAACTCTGTTATTTTGTTATAGAGCCTGAGCAGAGTAACAGCAAATATTTTCACATTTCACACAGCCCTTCATCCTCTTGCTTGCTCCCTTCCCACTCTTTATTGTACCATTATAGTTTATACAATACCACAAGTCCTTTTGAGAAAAGATGGTTTTGAGTGTAAAGATGTAATCACAGCAAAGGCCAGAAGAGTCTGGAAGGAACTTGTCTTTATCCACATTTACCAAGACTGCAAAATTGTCTTTAGGCTCCTGAAAGCAGGCTCTGCTAAGAGCATGAAGTACTGTCAATTCCCATCGGGTAAGAGTGCATCCAAGGAGCCCCTTAGCAAGAGGCTGCACTGGGGCTTTGGTCCCTTCAGGACTGAGAAAGGGCAGTTACTGCTTCTCCCCTTCTGAAGATTCAAATTATTTAAGGTCGTATAGAGGTGATGGTTCAACTTGAATTGACTTGGCTTTTCCTCAATACTTGGAAAGGACAAATGCTGGCTAGGTCACTTCTTCAGCTGGCTTCTCTGTCACAGCAAAGTGACACAGTAATTTTACTTCTCTGTCAATTTAGTATTCCCCAGTGTTTCCTCTGACCCCCTCACAATTATAATCTAACATCCACTGTGTTGAATATTTTCAAGTGGATTCATCAGAATGCTTAGATCTTGTAAGGTTTTCCATGGGAGGTTTTATTAACTTTGTCTTAATTCATTTTTCTTGTGTGTATGTATATATGTGGGGACATGTTCATGTGTGTGGATGCATTCATCTGTATGCACATGCATATGTAGAAGCTAGAAGCCAAGGATATCATTCCTTTGGAACTATCCATTTCATTTTCTTAGGGTCTAAATGATGTGGAACTTGCCATGTAGGCTAGACTGGCTGACCGACAAGTCCCAGAAATTCATCTGCCTCTGCTTCACCAGTGTCAGAATTGTAAATGCACATTATCAAATCCTGTTTTTTTTAGAAGATTTTATTTTTATTATTTTAGTTATGTCTGTGTGTAGATGTGTGCCGGTTATTGTGGAGGCTGGAAGAGGGCATTAGATCCTTTGGAACTGTGGTTGAGTGGTTGTGAGCTGCCTAATGGAATGACTGGGAGTGAAACAGGTCCTCAGAGAAGCAGCAAGCACTCTTGACCACGGAGCCACCTCTCCATTTGTCTCCACTTTTCTTTCACATGCATTCTGGGAATCAAATTTAAGTCTTCATAGTTGTCTAGCAAACACTTCCCACTGAGCCATCCTCTTAGCCCTATTCTTGTTGTTTTTAAAGATATATTTATTTGTTATTTTATGTGTATGTTTCCCTGTATGAGTCTATGTGCACCACATCCATTCAGGAGCCAGAGAACCCAGAAGAGGGTGTAGCATTCCATGGAATTAGAGTTATAGGAAATTGTGAGTCACTAGGTGGGTGCTGGAACCAAACTCAGGTCCTCTGCAAGAGCAGCATGTGCTCTTAACCCCTGAGCCATCTCTCCAGCCAAGTCCTATGTTACTACTTTTGATAGTATCAAAACATTCACAAACGAGTTTTAAATTATGTATGATCTCTATTTCTAATTTTAAATCTAAATATATACAAAGAGCACATAATAATCAAGATAAATAGCCTTTGCTATCAGTCACTGAGAAAAGGATCACAGACCTGTGGCTGTGTCACTGGCCCTACAAGGACCTGCCCTGCATCAAGTCCACAGTGCTTACCAGGTGGAGAATCAGCAGGGTTTCCTCCTGCAGCATGGCATCTTTGCCTGCCTTATTTGCAATGCAAATACTGACACTCTAATATTAAATGTGTCATGTACAAAATCACTAGAAACGTGAAGCGTTCACTGTCTCTGGTTCCAGCACTAACGAAACTGCATCTTCTCCAGAGAAGAAACAAAGGACTAAAGGCTGGCGTCTGGTGTCCGTTGTCAGTTCTCTTGTTTCCATCATTTATCTTTTGAAGGTGCCTAATGCTCCCGTGGTTCACACAGGCTCCCATCTGCTCTTGGAATCTCCTTTCCCCTTTTGCCTTTTCTGAGCTCCGCAACACCTAAAAATAACTGTGGAAAGTGGAGTCAACCCACCGCTACCCTGTACACCTAAGCCCTTTGTGTTTCCAGAGAGAGAAGGTGAATTCTTAGAGGGATTTTATCTGCTGCTAATCATTTCCTCACTATTTCTGGCATTTGCCCAGCTCTCTGCACTCAGGAAGCTCGAAGCTGATGTGGTGAGATTAGAGACATAGGGGTCCTTTGAAGCCTTCCAGGGCTGGACTGCTTCCTCTTCAATATCTGCTTCTGTTTAGAATTTCTCCTTAATGACCATCTAGAGGCAGGATGATGAATGCCTTCTGCCAGGCTAAATGGTCTGCGTACTCTTCAGAATTCTAGAACCCATGCCCACACTAGCCAAGGTTGTCCTGCCTACCCTGCTGCTTTGGGGAACTCTGCATCATCTTTCCTAAAGCAGTTTCTCATTTTTACTGTCCTTGGGACAGTCCCGTTTGCTGTAACTAAACATGTGCATACCTCTACGCTATGTGTTGTGTTCTGTTCTTTAGGGCAGAGGCTGGTAATTGCCTTCTAATCACCTTGATGGTAGATCTTTTGGATTTTCATACATCTTCAGTCACAACTAAAGTCTGACATTGTCCCATTAAAGCAAATACAGGTGGGTGATAGATAAATAGTGGACAGGGCTGTGCTCCCATAGAACTTTATCTATAAAAGTGGGTGGAAGGATAAATTTGGATAAATGTTCCCCATAGGCTTATGTGTTTGAATACTTGGCCCTGAGCTGGTGGCACTATTTGGGATGGTGAGGAACGTTTAGGAGGTGGATCCTCACTGGAGAAAGTATGTCATGAGGCTTTACATCCAGACTTCACTTCCTGTGTGTGGAGGCGATGTGACCAGCCAGGATCATAATCCTGCCTCCTTGCCTTTATTACGTCTTCACCTCCATGATTGACAGTCTCCCTCTAGGACTGCAAGCCAGAGTAAACCCTTCTCTCCTTAAGTTGCCTTTGTCAGGTGATTTTTATCATAGCAGCAAGAAAGTAACTGAGATGCTGCTTCACAGGGTATGTGTCGAAATACAGTCCCTGGGGTTAGACCTGTAACACCCTGGCTGGAGGAATGGACGTTGGTGAAACAATCCTGCCTGTAACAATGCACAATAACTTTAACACACCCTAAAACATACCAAATATTACAAAGTAAAAGTTTAAAGAAAGCTACAGTGACATGCAAATAATTTCAGGTGCATATCATTACATCCCTTTCTGCAACATTTAGATGCACCTTTAGCTTCACAGAGAAGGATATGAATAGAGTCTAAACCACAAAACCCGGCATTGATAATTTGTGAGTATAATCTCAGCACTTGGGAGACTGAGGCAGATGGACTGCCAAAAGTCCAAAGGTGGTGTTGACTATGTATGAATTACAGGCCAGCCAGAGCCACTTATTAAAGCTGCCTCAGTCATAGAGGAGGAAATATCAGGATTAAATGGGAAGTAGGAGAGAAGAGAAAGGTAAGGGAAGAAATGCAGAGAGGGACAACTGATACTAAGGGCCATTTGAGGAGCAGTATGGAAACCTACTACTATAGAAGCTTCTTTAATTATATAAATATATGAAATAAATTTAAAAGATGTCACCAAATAATAGGCGAGACAATGCTCCAACTAGACATCTTTTGCCACCAAATGAAATATCCAGTGCCAGGAACAGTTATTCAAAATTGAGTTGCTGGCCAAAAGAGTCCTATGGAAACCCTGAAACAACTTAAGCTATTGCCAAGATTATTGGCTCTCTCCACAAACTGGTAGTAAGGCCCTTCTTCTGCAGACAACCCTTACATACTTCAGTGAATGCAGAGAACTTGAGCTGGTGCCTACCTAGAACCTCCACCCCGACTGACAAGTAGTCATGGTACTGAAAGGTACTCTGCATGCTACCAGAGGAGAAAAGACGACCACCAACCTAGCATCAAACCCGTGATCTACAACGGTGACCTGCCTGCATGATATGCTTGTGTGATAGTGGCACACACATCGTGGGAGCAACTATGGTGCTTTGAAAGGAAATGGCCCCCAAAGGGAGCAGCACTACTGGGATGTGGCTTTGTTGGAGTAGGTATGGCCTTGTTGGAGAAAGTGTCACTGTGGAGGCGGGCTTTGAGGTCTCATATATGCTCAAACCACTCAGTCCACTTCCTGTTACCTTCTGATCAAAACGTAGCCAGCATCGTGTCTGCCTGCATACTGCCATGTCTTGCCATGATGATAATGGACTAAACCTCTGAAAATGAAGCCAGCCCCAGTGAAAGGTTTTTCCCTTATAAGAGATGCTCTGGTCATGGTATGTCTTCACAGCAATAGAAACACTAACTAAGACAGTAACCAGTCACTCTCTGATTGGATTTAAAACCCACTCCACGAGATAGAACTCATGCCTGACACTGCTCAGGTGGCCAAGAACCTTAGACTATCTAGGACAGGGACCAAATACTATTGTTCTGCTAAAGAAACATAGCAATAAAATGACTCCTAATGACATTCTGCTGTCCCCATAGATCAGTGTCTTAGCCATCATCAGAGAAGATTCCTCTTACAGAAATTGGGAAACAACACAGAAACCCACAACTGGGCAATGTGCAGAGAATGAGAGACTTTGGAAAACTCAGTCCTAAATGGGATGTCTTCATCAAACCACTCCCCTCAGGGCTCAATGGCTGTGCAGAAGAGGAGCCAGATTGTAAGAACCAGAGGGAATAGATGTCACCAAGGAAACAGTGTCTTCCAGACACAACAGGACCAATGCCCATATGAATGCAAAGAGAGTGGAGCAGCACAGGTTGAAGCCAGATGGAGCCCCAGCGCTGAGAGGGGAAATGCACATGAGCTTCCATCCCTAACTCAGAAGCTATCTCCAACTGACAACCACTTGCAAAGGAAAAATCAGTCTTCTCCAATGGAGAAGGGGAAGTTTGCATGCCCAGCAGTACACGGCCAACACAAAAAGAACTCCATAGTATTTTTGGAGATTTTTTTTTTTTTTTGTCTCATATTGCTTCATGAACCTGAGTTCTGATTACCAGGGCCCTTGTAAAAACTGGCACAGCATCACATGCCTGCGATATCAGCATTCTGAGATTGAGGTCAGAGAGGCAGGAGGGTCCCTGGAAGCCTGTAGACCTATATATTGAAGGTTTAGGTTGGTGGGAAATCCTATCTCAGAAACGATGGAGGGTGCCTGAGAACTGGCACTGAAGACAATCCTCTCACTTTCACATTTATAATGTGTATTTACCCAAGACACACACATACACACACGCATATACATACACACACATATACACATGCACACACATACACACACGTGCACATACACATATACAAATACATAAATGCATACACACACATACGCATATATACACACATACACATATGCACACATAGGCATACATAAATGCATACAAAAAAGAAAGAAAAGGGAATCATATACAATTTACCTTTTAATTAAATTATTTAAATGCTAAATAATGTGATAATTTTACCTTCATTTGTTCCTAAAATCTTTGCACAAAGGTACTGTTTTTCTAAATATTATAAAATACAATACAGCCTCATGCCTGAAGACTCTACTAATTTCTATGAACACCACACTTGAGAGGCTCTAGTCTAGATGAAGAAAATAAATTAAAAGGGAAATCTTTGTGTGTGTGTGAGATCATCTTAAATAAAAGGATGGGAAAAAATTATGAACTGTGCTGGGTTACTGATATGCCAGTTAAGACAATTTATAAAAATCAGTTTCAAGCCGGGCGTTGGTGGCGCACGCCTTTAATCCCAGCACTCGGGAGGCAGAGGCAGGCGGATCTCTGTGAGTTCGAGGCCAGCCTGGTCTCCAAAGCGAGTTCCAGGAAAGGCGCAAAGCTACACAGAGAAACCCTGTCTCAAAAAAAAAACCAAAAAAAAAATCAGTTTCTTGTACTTATATTTGTAAATCCTAATACTACATGTATTTAGTTATTGAGAGAGAGAGAGAGATAAAGAGACAGACAGACAGACAGATAGGCCGACAGACAGAGAGAGAGGATATTCTTTCCTTCCACCATGTTGGTTCTGGGATTGACCTCAGGTCAATGACAGAAACTGACTTTACCTGAAGAGCCATCTTGCTGGTCCTGTATTGATTCTTAAGTAAAATATATGACTCCATCTGCCCATCAGTAAAGTCATCATCATATGTCTTAGTTTTCTATTGCTGTGAGGAGACACCATGACCATGGAAACTCTTATAAAGGAAACACATTTAATTGGAGCAGCTTTCATTTTCAGAGATTTGGTCCATTTTCATCACGGTGGGACATGGTGGTGTGCAGGCAGATGTGGTGCTGGAGAAGGAGCTGAGAGTCCTACATCTTGATCTGCAGGCAATAGGAAGTGAACTGAACTAGGTGTAGCTTGAGCATCAGAGACCTGAAAGCTCACCCAAACAATGACACACTTCCTCCAACAAGGGCACACCTACTTCAACAAGGCTGCATCTCCTAATAGTACTACTCCGTATGAGCTTATTACATTCAAACTATCATATCATGTATGTTCAATAAGATTTGTTTAATTTAAATGTAAATGTTGCTTATTGGAGTTACAAGTATTCTAGTTTTGAAAAGTTGCAGGAAGAATGGCCTATTTGATATTATGTGTAGGAGTGCTTTGAGTAAGTGGCCCTCTCTTAGGCCTGGGTATTGCTCTAATGAAGTGGAACTTTATAAATGTAAACTCTAAAGGCATCTTTAAGTTAAGTGAGGTGATTCTATTATACCAAATGATACAGAACAAAACTCAAATGTAATACAGCACTTTGAAAATCTAGAATCAATATTTCTTAAGTCTCACACATATTATTGTCATGAAAATCTGTCGGGCTGTATAAAAAATATTATGAAACAACTAAAACTTTGGTTTTTTTTATACTTTTATGTAGATCTCCATTTTGGGTAGTTTTCTGTAGCTCACAATAAAATTAGGCTTTTATAGTTCTTCCAGATAGTTCTTTATAAAAGTGAGTTTGGCAGCACCTCTGTGTCTGTGTATGGCATAAAAATCCATTCATACCTTAATCTATAATCGAAACTTGCACTGTTTTTAACTAATTTTCCTACACACTAAAGCTCTCTTATGGTCTTTATGTGTCTTCCTTTCTAAGTTCTTGGAAACTTTTCCTAGTTATTGGGAAATAACCAAATTCTTTCATGCCATGGACAATCTGTCAGTACCTGGGGCTGCAGTTCTTGCCTGTGACGGTGTCTCTGACCTTTTTTTCTGGAATGACGACGTGACGGGGCATCAGTATTCATGAGTCACCCTTGATTTTCTCTTAGAATCCTGTAGCATTGGCTCTTGCACTCTGGCTTTGCGTCCTGATGTGGAAAGGTTCAAAGCCCGAGCAGGCCCTCCCCCTTCAGCTGTCTGAGCACCTGAAGAATTTCTTTTTTCCAATAGAATTTGAAGGCTTAACCAGGATCTGCTTGAATGCCAATCACTCTCTATCTACTTTTTTCTCTTAAGACAAATTGTTTTTCTTTCTGGCTCATAGATCAAGCCCTCCCTTTTGAAGGCATGTGTTTTTAATGCCTCCCTGTGTTACTTGTGATTTTCACCTTCACAGAATCATCCAGGGATAGAATTTTCCTGAAGCTGTAAGTTTTTTGTCCTCTGTCTGACATAATACTTTCTTCCTACACTGGTCTGGTCCAGTGATTTTCAACGTGTTGGTCGTGACCATTTAGGGGGGTCACATATCCAGTGTCCTGTCTACCAAATATTTACATTCTGATTCATAACAGTAGTAAAATTGCAGTTATGAAGTAGCAGCAAACTAATTTTATGGTTGGGGGTCACACAACATGAGGAACTGTATTAAAGGGTCGCAGCAGTAGGAAGGTTGCGAACCACTGTTCTAATCACTCTCCTGATTTCTTTCATAATTATCACAAGACTTTCCTACACTGGTATTACCGTTGCCAGTTAGGTTTGATGTGGATCTTGCCGTCTAACTAATTGATTGTGTCTATGGTGGAGTGAGTTCCTTGGCAGCCTGTCGTCTCAGTTTTTTAATCTCCACAGTTTGAATCTAAATGTGCGTTGAGGCTTGTTCTTGGTACACTAACAGAAGCACGTCAGAGCTTCTGCCTTTGTTGGAATCTTCTCCCTTCGGCTCCTTTTAGGTTTTTGAACCGGTCAGCAGGCCAGGTGGCAGCTCACCCTAACTAGACTCTCAGAAATTCTGATTCTTAGGATTCATGTCATGCTCTCCACACATCTGTACCTGCCTATTCATTTGCATATTCAATATATGTTCTTTATAATAAGCCAGTGATCACAAAGAGTGTTCCCCAGAAACCTCTGAGGTAACAGAAAATGATAAAGCTTGCAGATGCACTGTGACAGTCCCCATTTTGCAGCCAAGTGAGACAGGAGGATGAACACACTGGAAACCTATTGTTTGCAGTGAGTGTCTAGAATGATGGAGAGGACAGTGTGGTGGGACTGCACTCTGACTCTACAGAAGTCTGGTGCTGGCTCCCAGTGACTTCTTGCAGATGCAGTATTGAGATCAAACTGTAGGACATCAGTTGAAGTATGGATGTTGGTGGGAGAAAACCTCCATGATTTTGGTGTCAGAAATACTGTAAAGAAATGGTTTCCATCATGCAAAGTGAGCTGAACCCCTAATCCCAGCACTCGGGCACTGAAGCAGGAGAATTGTTAGTTCCAGGCTAGAGGAGACAGTTTATAGTTACATAGTGAGACCCTGTATCAGAGAAGTACTTTGGTGGTGTTGAGGCAGTTCAGTGGATAAAATCACTTGGCCATGCAAGCCTGAAGACCCGGGTTCAATCCTGAAGCCCAATGAAAGATGTAGGAAGAGGATGGACTCTGCTAAGTGACCCTCTGACCCATATACACACACACAGTGGTATGTGTGCCTCCATGCCTATCACACAAAGAAAGAAAACATTTCTGTAGTGGGTAGCCATTTCAGCTTTAGTCTGGAAGTTCCAACCCCCATTGAGGCTTCCGTAACTATCACGCCTACAAGGCGGGGCCAAGGGAGGCCCTGAAGACCAGAGATCGGGATGCGCGGCGCTCTCTTCTTTCCTGGACCTGGACGTGAGAGGTAGACCGAGGAGGGTTCTCCAGAGAACACCGCCAGACTGCGCTGCCTCTTTTCCAGAACCCACCACCTACCTATCCCGTCATTTGTAAGTTACCCACTAAATAAATCTTCCTTATAACTACGTGGAGTGGCCTAAGTAATTACAACAATACATTTCTTTGTCAAAATGTTTTAAATTTTACTTTTGCATGTGTATTGTGGATGTACATGTGGATATATGTCAGTATGTGTGTGTACTTTTGTGCATTTGCAGGGGGAGGCCTGAAGTTGACATCTAGTATCTTCCTCTATTCTCATTTTGTTTATTGGGACAGGTTGAACCAGGAGCTCTGGGATCAGCCAGTGTAAATAGCTGGCTTACTCCTGAGAACGGGGCTTACAGGAGGCCACCATGCCCACTCAGAATTTGCATGAGTGCACTCTGCTGTTTACACTTACACAGCAAGAGCTTCTCCACTGAACTGTTTCCCTGTGTAAACACCCTGACGCTGATATTAAATTAGACTATGCCTCTTCTCTGCTCAGGTTTCGCTCCCCCATCACCACTTTTGTTTCTTAAGGGTATTTTTATTTTGTATTTATTTCATTCAATACATCTTTATGGGACAAGTCTCTCATCTGACAATGCTCATTGTAAACCCTCAGTTATCACGTTTGAATTCCTCCAGTGCCTCCAGGATCTCCCTTTTGCCATCAGCACCACACTTCCTGAGGCACCAAGTTTCTCCAGATGAAACTTGCTGCAGAACCTGCATTTACTGTCGCATTTATTGGCAGAATATTGGATTCAGGATTTGCGGAACCCAACCTGATCCTATATATTGTTGTCACAAGCATATTGACAGTGACAACCAGAGCATGAAAGGGTGCCCCTCCTGTGTTACACAGAGGAAGCAGATATGTAACTGTAATTTGTTGCTTGAGTTCAATAGCTGGAGAGGCAGAATTTTAACATCTGTTAGCAACTAGTCTATATCTTTATAAATGTTCTTGGGGGCAGGGGCTTACCTCCTGATGATGTAGCTTTGAGGTAGAGGTATGGAGGGGGCATTAGAGACCTACCCACACCCCTGAGCAAGCATTTCCAGCATGTGCCCAACAGTCTCAGGATGATGAGCAAGTGGGAGGGTATGTAAAAGTGAGCAGAGGTCCTCTCCACTTCTGCTGCTGAACACCTTTCCTTCTTTCACTGTGGAATTGGACTGGCTCAGAAACTGCCAAATTGTGTCTCTGAAAAAAATCAGCATTCGTGGTTACTCCTAAAGTCAAAAACCGCTTGATTCCTGCCCTGATGAATCTTACAAGCTCACTGAAAATATCCAAAGAAATAACTCTAAATGTTCAGCCTTAGTGCAAGAAAATAAAAACAGGCATGTTGGGGGACAGTGTGTCCAGAGGACACATCATAGTTGCCAGCAAGGGGATCTGATACCCTCTGGTCTTTATGAACACCTGGAGCATACAAGTGGTACACACACACACACACACACACACACACACACACACACACACACACTTTCAAAATACAAAAGGGATGGTGGTATACAATGGGTCACTTGAAACCAACCATTTCCAAAGTGATGAAGAAACAGTTGGGCAGGGCAGTGGCCTGTCTCTCTCTTCCTTCTCCATCATCGGGATGATTCTGTAGGGCCCATCTGCCCATTCAGGCCTCTCTCCTTGCTCCCACTCTTCCTCTGGTCTGATGTTCAAGTTTCCAGATAGACCCTTATTTGCATGTTCACAATCCTATTCTTCCTTCCCACCCTGTCTCAAGCTTCCCAAATCATACTGTCTCCGTGCTGGTATATATTCATTAGCCTACAAACCCACCATATATCTCATTTTATAGGGCTAGGACTCTGGGGAAACCCCTTCTCTCCCACCATCTGTGTGCTATCACTCTGTTATGGGTAGGAGCTACTAAGACAGCACAGGCAGAATCACAGTGGATGACGCTGACCTAGCTGAAGACCTGTGGCCCTCCACCTCAGACCTTCCCACGCTGATCAGCCTGTTAAGTCCTTTCTTAACTGTCTTCAGTCACTAGATGTACAGAAAAGCCACTCTGTGCTGCTCCAGACCAGCAACAGAAAGGCAGCCAGCTTTGTCTGCAGGACAGGAGATTCTAGAATGAGAAGCAGAGAGAAGAGATAAGAAGCTAAGGCACAAAGGCATTCCTGGGGCCAAGCTCACTCTGACTCCTCTTGTGGTTGGATTGAAGGAAGGCTTTTTCCTGTGCTACCTACAGGTGAGTGCTTGTCACAAGTAGGAGTCCTAGCCTGCCCACCCTCCCCTCAGACCTTCTGATTTGTGTATTACCTACTCAACAGTACTTATCTTCATGCCACCCCACTGTATGAGAATGACTATGAGTAGATTTTGTTCTCTGATTGGATTGTGTGACTGGAGGACATGGAGCTCAACTTGAATTTAGAAAAATGCTTAGCATCATTATGGAAGAAATCTCAGGAAAGACTTGATAGCTGATTAATGGGAGAACTTCCTGGACAGAGGAGCGATGTGTTTAGCATAAGTTATGAGATACTATCAGCGTCTTAGGGTATGTGTAAAGGAACACAGTGAGCAGACTAAAGCCTTGTCAGCCTTTGTCTCCTCAGAATTGTTCAAATGACTTCACCTTTCAGATCTCTAGTTTCCTCTTTGTATTTTAGACAGGGAATAATAAGGTCTCTTTATCATTGAACTCAAAGTTGCAAGGCAGAGGAGTTCAATTTCATTTGTGTTAAGCAGCAAAGAACTTTTTAGTTTTATTCAACTGAAAAGCAATAGCGCAGCATAATTCTTGGTGAAGTTAGGTGGAGTAAGCAAGAGCTTCAGCCTTTCCATTTCCTGTCTATAATCTTCCTACTACGGTACTTTCAAGTTGGTGACCCATTTGTGGCAGCAAACATGGCCATCAGAAGCTCCGAACTTCTATTCAACTCATTGTATTACTCACGTGGAAATGAATTCTCTCCATCTCCTAATAATTTGGATGTTTCCTAAGGTCATTTTGATTCACACAGGCTAACTTGATCTCATCACCAGATTAGAGGAGAGTGGGTTGCTCTGATTGGTTAGCCTTCAGACAAGACTATCTTCCCTAGAGCCCAGTACACTGTGAATGGGACACTGCAGGGGGCTGGGCAGTGTCTCCCCAGCATCTCCCCAGCCTCAGCCACAGACACAGAGAGTGGAGCACTGCAGAGGGCTGGATGGCATCTCCACAGCCTCATCTCTGGAGCCTGTCATTACCCTCACCCAAAGCAAAAGTGGCAAGGTCTGGAAAGCCGGTGATTCCACCCTGTTGCCGAAGTCATGTGACTTGGCACAGACACACTTAGAAACAGAGGGTCTGAAAGCAGATGACATTACAATCAGACATCAGAGGTGCTGTGATGTGCTTTGTAGGGGAAAAGCTTCCTTTTGCCTTTTTAGTTATATCTGGATCCCTGAGCACGAAGCCAACAGCAGTCATATTAATGGGAAAAGGCATGTACTTCTTTTATTTTTGTTTTGTTTTAATCACCTTTCACCATCTCATAGCACTTGGAGGAACAACAGAATGCAGTTGATGCCAAGGTAGGATCTCATTCTCAGAGCATGGAGTCTACAGATTCCCTTTACTACTAATAAACTAGCCCTTGAATAACACATGAAATTTCTGGAAGACAAATTAGAACTGAGTAGCACTTTTGCCTCCATCCATTCTGTTTCATCACTGATGACCAGCTAATAAGAATTAAACAACAGTAGAATACTATAATAATGTAATAGTAATACCCAGTGACTGTTAAACTCACCACCTCGGGGACCTTCTTCTCTTCGACTTTCTTGTTTGTCTCCACAGAAGCTCACCTGGTGGTACTTGCCAGCTCTTGTCAAGGATGATGGAGGAGTCTGAGCCACACTTTGTCCTAAGAAAAGGGTGGAGAGGTGAGATGTTTCTGCAGAGGGGAGATGTTTTTTCTGCTTGCTTCATAATGTGCCTCAGCTTTTGTTTCTTTTGAGAACTCCCTGAACTTCAGATGTTCCTGAAAAAGAGTATTTGGCATTGCTTCTCATTCAGTGACTGATGCACAGGAAGGATGCAGAAGTACCTGAAGAGAAGATCTAAAGGAGAGTGGGTTTATCTACTTAGGAAAGACTCATCCCAATGAACTTCAGGAAGCCTCAAAACACACACAAACAACTTAGTCTTCCCAAGAAAGCCCATGCCTTTTCCCAGTGTGGCTCATTTGTTGCGTATTCATCTTCCCAACCAGATGATTTCTGGAATTCTAAGTGTCAAATTTTTTTTTTTTTTTTTTTTTTTTTTTTTTTCCATTCCTGTTTTTTTTGAAATTTAAAATCCAAATTTTTTTTTTTTTTTTTTTTTTTTTTTTTTGCCAATTCCAGTTGTCTCCAAGAACCAAAGCCCACTTAGTTCTCACAGATTTTTATCTGTTGGACACTTAAAACTCTCCTCTTATGCTGATACATACTTGATTACTTTCCCCAGTCCCTATGAGAAATAAATTACATATTCTAAAAGTTTAAAACATTGCGTGTGTGTGTGTGTGTGTGCGCGTGTGGAAAACCACTTACACAGGGAGGCCATAGAACAGCTTTGGAGGTAGTTCCTCAAGAGTGATCTACCTTGATATTTGAGATAGGGTTCTCCCTGAATCTGGAGCTTTCCAGGTAGGCTAGTCTGGTGAGCCAGTGAGCCCCAGGACTCTTCCTGTCCCTGCCTTCCCCACACTGGGATTACAAAGGCACATGCCACCATGTTCTGGCTGATCTTATGTATGTTATAGGGATTAAACTTGGGTTCTCATACTTCCGAAATACTGAATGATCTATCTTCCCAGCCCTGTGGCTGTGGAATCTCAATGAAAAGAAGGAGGAACAGCCTGGAGCTAACACAGCTAACTTTGCTATTGACATATAAGCCTGTGGTTACAGGAATGTCAGTCAGGGTTAGGTAGGACCACAAACACAGAATTGGCATTTATCACCATGAAGCTGGGATTCAAGGGAAGGTCCTGAAGATAGGAAGATCGGTCTTCAGCTTGCTCTGGCGCGCACCATATCAGTTCCTTTTTGGTACTCTGATAAAACACCATGACCAAAAGCAGCTTATGGCTGAAAGAGTTTCTTCTGGCTTACCACCCCCACAGGATAGTGTACAGTGGTGGGGAGGTGTGGAGGTAGGTAGCTGAAACAGCAAGCTGAGAAATCCCCTCTTCCATGGCAAGCAGGAAGCAGAGAGAGAACTATGAGTGTGAGGAGGCTGGAACTCTCCAAGCCTGTCCCCAAAGACGGAAGTGCTTCCTCCAGCAAGACCCCACCTCACAAAGCTTCCCCAGCTTCCCCCAAAGGGCCAGTGACCGTGACCCAGAGTTAAAATTCATGCCTCTAGGGAAACCGCTGCAGGTGGGAAACTGGGGAGAAAACAAAACCAGTGAAGCGCTGGTGCTGTGAGCATGAGCGCCCACATAAAAACGCACGCAGAATAGCACTCACTTGTAACCCTGGGAAGGCAGAGAAGGGCAGATCCCTGGGGTTTGCCCAGAGACATTAGACCTCTTGTTTGGTTCAGACAAGTTAGAAACCCTGTCTTAAAACAACAAACACCTGAGGAAAGACAGTAGAGATTGTCCCCTGGCCTCCACATGCATGCACATACATGTAGATGAATCTTAAAAGTTCTTATTAATAAAATCAAACCTGAGCCAGGTATTGGGGTAAATGCTGGAAGGTCAGAGAAATAGAACAAGCCACAGCTATCTCACCTTACCGGATCCTCAGCTGGTCTTGCTTCCTCAGACTGGAAGCCTCTATGTCCTCATATCCAAATGACTCTCAGCTGAACTGCTGCTAGAAGCCTGAATGCTTAACCAGCCCAATGCTTCTCCAGGCCAAATGCCTACCCAAGCCAAATGCCTCTCCAGGGCAAATGCCACTAGTTTCTGGTCCTCACGCCTTATATACCTTTCTGCTTTCTACCACCACTCCCTGGGATTAAAGGCTTGCTTTCTGGGATTAAAGGCGTGTGTCACCACACCTGTCCATTTCCAATGTGGCCTTGAACTCACAGAGATCCAGAGGGATTTCTGTCTCTGGAATGCTAGGATTAAAGGCGTGTGCTACCACTGCCTAACCTCTGTTTAATATTGTGGCTGTCCTGTTCTCTGACCCCAGATAAGTTTATTAAGGTACACAATATTTTGGGGAACACAATACCACCACACATACATGCACGTGTGAACTTCCCACATATACACATGTGTACCCACACGTGTACTGGAACACACACAAACATGTTGACACATCCATACACAAAAAATATAACATGGCTGGACCTTGCACTATTGAAAGCCCCGAGGTTTTCCCAGGCTAAGTCTTTTCTACTCCATCTTAGTCTTACTTGATTATAGTGAGCACGCAAACGCACAATGATATTAATAGCACCATTGGAAGGAAACTGTGTAAGTAAGCGTGTCTCTGCCTCCCTCACCTCACTGTGACAATGGGTATCAATAGCTCTGTCAGCAACAGTGGCTTCTCCCACACAGAAGCACCACCGCCAGCATTTGTCCCTGTCGCTCATTTGTTGTGCGTTTCAATTCCTCCATTAGTGCCTTTGTCAGGCTAATTATGAAAATCTCTTTCCGTTGTTTGCTCCAGACCTAGGATTGATCTCTGAATCCACAGATGATACAGGCTTCATAACTGCATCCCTCTCTGCTAGAAAGAGACCTGATGACTCCCACAGTTCACTCATCTGAAAAGACCTTGTCCTTGCTTACTACTTTGGGGACAGTCAAGTGTATCCAAACCTAGGTGATGTTTGCTCTTGTGTAAAGCAATGCTTCCTATTCTGACTAAACTGGTAGCATCATCTTAGGATCTATAAACAAACTATCAAGGACTGAGCAGATAGATGGCTCAGAGGTTAAGAGCCCTTGCTGCTCTTTCTGGGAACCTGAATTTGTTTCCTAGGACCCATATCAGGGCTCACAACTGCCTGTAACTCCAGATCCAGGGGATCCAATATCCTCTTCTAGCCTCCAAGGGTATACACATATGTATACATACACATATGTATAATACACCTACATTCCTACATGAAAATAACAAGATAAATAAATAAAATAAAATAAATAAAAACAACAAAAATAAATCTTTAAAAGAACAAGCCAACAAATAGTAGCTCAGTTAGACTACTTGTTTAATGTACACAGGGCTCAGGTTGCATCCCCAAGTCACATTAAGTAGGTGTGGTAGCATATGACTGCAATCCCAGCACTTAGGAGGTAAACAGAAGAAGATTAGGAATTCAAGGTCATCCTTGCCTTTACAGTCAGTTTATGCCAACTGGGACTAACTAAGATTCTATTATAAAAGAACAGCACAATCAACCTTTGTGAGAGTGACAAGTCTATCAGTTAAGTTGAAATCTCAGGTCTGAGTCAGGAAATGCAAATCACTCTTGTGGAGACTTAATTGACCACAATGCAGAGAACTCAACACATTTTCAAACTCTGTGGTATTTATTGTCACTAATGGGCAGAGAATATCTCCTTAAATCTCAACATGACACACTGAAGTAGTGCATTTCTACCAAAGACAATTGTGTTCCATACATGTAAGGGCATTTTTGGTTGTTGTTGTGGAGCAAGGAGGTGACAGTGGCATTGAATGGGTAGAGACCAGTGACACTATTCAGATAGCTTCCAGCAATAAAGAATTATCTAGCTTTACTAGTCAATAGCATTGAAGTTGAGAAGGCTTGCTTAAAGGAAGGTGACTGCCAACCTGGAACTGAAACTCAGAATTCTCCAAAGAAGTCTTAAGAAGTCTTTCTTTAGAAGGATTAGTAAGGGGCAGTCCTGGATCCATTAAATCACATTCTATTCCTCCTCACTCTTTGATGTTCTTGGTGAAGGTGGAGGTGGCTCTGATGTTTTTAAGACTGGCCTTTAGTTTGCTGACAAGGAAATTTGTTACTTTTCCAAATGTCAGGCAAAGATATAGGAGGGCTTTCAGACTCATGGTATCGTTCAGATTTAAAATTTACATCTTCCAACAGCATTACCACCTCCCAAATGAATGCATATTTCATTTCAAGAGGGTGAAGAGGACAATATATTAAGTTGAAGGGACAACTCAGTTGATAAAGTGCTTGTTGCACAAGCCTGAAGAATTGGGTTTGAGCCCCGGAATCCACATAAATGAGCTGTGTATTGTGGCATACATTTATAATCCCAGTGCCCAGGAGGCTGAGACAGGTGGGTTCCTGGAACTCACTGGCCAGCCAGCCTAGGTGAATTTGCAAGCTCCAGACCTGTGAAAGACTGAGTCTCACCAAACAAGGTAGATAGCCTCTGAGGAATGACACTCAAGGTTGTTCATTAGCCTCCATGTTCACATGTATGCACATGCACACACAGACAGACAGACAGACACACACACACACACACACACACACACATACACACACACACACATGCACGCACAGAATATATTAAATGAACAAGGTATTCAGGCACCATTGATGTGAATATAAGTCACATTATGAGCTACTGTCAGGAGAGGGGGACGTTGTCTAAAGTGTTACAGATAACAGCAGTGTTGGGTAGGATATATCTGACTCTTGATTATCTATCAACTGCCTTTTCTACTAATCCATGCATCTTCCAAATTCATTACAAGTAAAGATCCAAATGTCAGAGTTATCCATTTGGAAATCAATGACTCTTTTGGGCTTTGTCCCAAATGAGGCCAGAAATGTCATCTGTTGACCCAAGAAGTCATTTCATCTCAGTTGTGGAGAGATGGGCCTTGAGATTCTGCAGCTAATGTTTTCTGTTGATGGCAGTGGCACACTTCCCTTCCTACACATTTTTCATTCTTCTTCAGCATCACTGGGATGCCACTCTTGAAGAGACAACGGCTACTTCCTTCCTGAGCTCAACCCCTTCTCCAAAGAAAGGGATCTCTGAAGGTGAAATTTGTGGTACTGTGATTATTTCATAAGTCACTGTGCAATCCTGTCTTTTGTCTGCTGGTGTTAATGCTTGGTCCCTGACCATGGTGTTGTGTAGAAACCATGTGGCTTTACGGAGAGACTACCAGCTTTCATCATGACAATTGAGCAAGTAAAACTCCAAATGATTCCAGCCCCCAAGTGACAAGTCACCCTCCAAGCTTCAGGATCTTCTAACATCTTCCACATAGAACTCAAATATGTAATTCTTTTGAGTGTTTCAAGAATTATTTATTGATTGATTGATTGATTGATTGATTGATTGATTTGTTTTTCAAGACAGGGTTTCTCTGTGTAGTTTTGGTGCCTGTCCTGGATCTCACTCTGCAGACCAGCTAGCCTCAAACTCACAGAGATCTGCCTGGCTCTGCCTCCCAAGTGCTGGGATTAAAGGCATGCGCCACTGCCACCTCAGCAATGTAAGTGAGGTTCTGACTTTTTGTTTTGAAATGGGGTCTCATGCAGCCCTGGTTGGTCTGGAACTCACAACATTCCTGCCCAGCAGGAAGCTTTGAGATTGCTGGCATGTGGCATCATGCTTTGGCAGATATCTGGTGTTTTAAAGGCAGGGTGCATCAGTACTCAGATACTTGGTAGTAGATGCCTAAAATAGATGAACTAGTATATGGGTCAAGTTTGTGAGCCACACTCTAAATAATTTCTTGTGACATTTCATCATGAAGTATGTGTGTGTGTGTGTGTGTGTGTGTGTGTGTGTGTGTGCATGTATTCATGTGGGGGGTTAGGCACACATGTATATGCACTTATATGTGGAGACCAGAGGTTAGCCTCAAGGGTTGTTTCTCAGGAAAGCCATCCACATCATTTTCCTGAGGCAAGATTCCTCCCTGGGATCTGGAATTCATCAATGAGCCTGGACTGTCTGGCCACCGAACCTTCAAGTGGCCTGCTTCCACCTCTCCAGGGTTGGGATCACAAACACTTGCTCCCATGCCTGACTGCTTTATGCACATTCTTGGGATCCAACATGGTCCCCATGCTTGCTTGGCAAGCACTTTACCAACTGAGTCATCTCCCCAGCTTCTTATCACAGAAGGTTTAAGATGTATCTTATTGCTATGGTATTTGCCTGACCAAGGTTCAACCCCCAGTTCTGAAAAATAAAAAAGTAGTCGAATCTGTTCCGTGATCATAATGAAGGTTCAGACCTGCTTATCAAATATACCACACACTCTGTAGTGACTATAGGTGAGAAAAAAATGACATTCTGTATCATCCATCTCTCTTTAGGTATGAGGAATGGAGCCAACTCCTAGAAGATTAATCCACTATCTACCCCTAAAGACCCTAGATCTCTAATTGTAGAAGACCAGCAGCTGAAGAGCAGATTTATTACCATAACATTCTTTCCTTCTAGTGCTTGGTAGATAAACAGCCCTTCCTCTGAAACACACCTTTTAATTAAACATCTTAAGCCTCAACTTCAATTAGGTCCTTTTCTTCTCCTTTGAGTATTTCAAAAGTGATGAATCACCAAAGGTATGGCTAAAGATGCGGAAAACTAAGCAGGTCCGACACGCCCTTCAAGACTGTCCTTGGATGCCGAGTTACAGGTTTTCAGGCCCAGTGCTGCCAGTGGCTAGAACTTCCTGATCACGTGACATATTTTTTTAAGTTGGCTGCCTTCCACAGTAGCAAATCATGTGTTACATGACCTCAGCAAGGACCTTCCTCCCAAGTGTTTGCAATTTATGGACTTCTAAATGTGGTCTACAATGAGTTAATTACTCGGGAGCAAAATGCCATCTTACAGTTCAAAGCTATATTTAAGATTTACTTGTTTAAGTGAAGTAAGTCACAATAATGCAAGATAATTTCTTCTAAGGCTCTAGTCCTTCAAAATTGAAAAATGATCCCTGTTCTTGGAAGCCAAGATAAAAACTAGGGTCAGTGTCCTTGAGAAATAAAGGTACTGAAAGCAAAAGATGTTTCCAAAAATAGAAACAAGCTAAAGAATGGAAAAGGCAGGAGGGGGAAAACATGTGTAGCGATTAGCTCAGCCAGGATAAGAGAACTTAATTTAAATTATGACAGTTTAGTATTGATATAAGGGTAGAAAAACACTGAAGAAACCGCCCTCAAGTAGAGTAACAGATTTAAGAATTGGGTTTCTGGATCACTGGGGAAGAATAAAATGTTCACTAAGTATGTTGCGACAGTATAGTATCCAAAACAAATACAGAACTGAGCTGGGTTCCTTTGTTACATGTTAAATGATTAATGCTGAAAAATCAGTTCCAAATGCTTAATTCCTTAACAGTAAAAGAAAAACTTTAAGGACAAAAATGTAAAGAAGAGCGTTGATGAGTTCAAGGCCAAGAAGATGATCTTTAAAATGGTGCTGAAGACACAACAGAAGGAAAATACTGATCAACTCAACAGCATTCAAATTAAGACAGTATGAACACTGGCTACTACATCTGCACCAAATGCAATAGAAATTCCTATCATCAAGTGGTTATCTCCTAACATCAGTGAGACACTAATAAAGTCAGAAAAAGTTAGTGACAAACATTTAAAAAAAAAAAGTGACACAAGTGACCGTCCAAATAAGATGATGACCAACTTCATTAGTCATCAGAGCTGCTGCCCATGAAACACAGTACAAGGTTCATGCTTACTGTGTACAGAGCCCTGCGTTCAATCCCTAGTAACTCCCATGCCTAGTTATTAGCAATTAGAAAACACAAAAATAAAATGAAAATTATATACCAAATTAAACAGCTATATTAGTGAGAATCAAATTCAGTTTTAACAAGTATTGCCAATACAGTAAGTTAATGAGGAGCATCGTACAGCAGTGTAAATGAGGAAACCAAATTGAAAACAGACTATCAGAATCTAGTCGTTTGAGCAGACATAGCAGTCACTCCCTTTAAAGATCATTTTTGTGTAGTTGACAAACAAGCCTGCAGACATAAATATATTGCTTGTCACAAA
>CABHPP010106568.1:739-13133 GCA_902168425.1 Peromyscus attwateri
GAACTCAATTTGCAAACCAAACTGGCCTCAAACTCACTGAGACCCTCCTGTCTCTGCCTCCTGAGTGCTAGGATTAAAGGTGTGTGCCACCATGCCCAGCTATGTGACCTATTTTTAACCTTCACAATAGTCGATGTTGATTCTATACCACTCATCTTAGGGTGAGGAAGACGCAGAAGATAGCCATTGTGCTCATGGTCAGGAAGCTGGGCGAGTGCAGTCTGAGCTGAGCCCAGACTTGTTGGCACTGACATTGCTGTGCATGTTTTCATAAGATGTCCTTCTCTCATTTATAGTTGCTGCTGCTTTTACCAATGAGAAACTGGGTCCAGATGGGTTACATAGATTTCTATCATCATCGCTCATCAGTAGTAGTTATTGACAGAACTCTAGGGCTCAGGTTCCACAATGGAGGGGTTAAGATAATGATTACAGTCTCTAGATGGCTCCCACTTGACTTAGTGCATCAGTTATACAACAGTGTGAAGAAACAACCCAGAGGTGACAATTCTTGAGTCAATTGCTCTGTTCTTTTCAATAAACTAATAACTATGATAAAACTGTTAAAGTACACAGTTATGTCTTGTTGGTGGTATGCACTTATAGTTCCACCACTGAAGATGAGACAAGGTGATCACAAGTTTGAAGTCAGATGGGGCTACATGGCAAGATCCTGTATTAAAAAAAAAAAAAAAAGGTTTACTCTGTAGTTAAGAGTACTCGCTGTTCTTCCCCAGGGGACAGATTCATTCCCAGCACCCACATACTGGCTCACAACCACCTGTATCTTGAGTTCCAGGGAATTGTACACCCTTTTCTGGTTTCCATGGGCTCTGCATTTACATAGTGTAATATGTACCCAGGCACACACATGCACATAAAATAAATAAACAAATCCTTAAAATGGTTAACTAAAGATGATTTCTATATCTCTGTTTATTTTTATTGGCATAGATAAATTGGCACTGTGACTTTAGAAGATAAGGTCCTTCATTTCTAGAAATGAAAAGTGACTTGGGTTTAAAATGTCATGATGATTCTGTCACCTATTAAATGAAAGACAAAATAGATGTTCAAAAAGAGAGAACACTACTAGTCATGTGATACATATTTGGAAATTCATGATACCTTCCTCGGTCTTTTCTATCAGAAAAATATTCTATTTTGTGGCTAATGTGGGACTATTATTACCCATCTCACAAGATTGCAAGAGCTGTGTGACCTATTTGGGGAAAAGCCCTTGGAATATGGCCCAGCACATCACAGGCCCTCCTCCTCCCATTCCATGAATGTATCTTTCTTTATGAATGTACCAGAAGGGTCTACCTTATGCTGGGTATTGTCCAGATGGTGAGGTAATAAAGAAACATAGATCCTTCTGATGGTATTTAGCGCTAATGAAGGTTTTAATGTTTAATTCAAAATGTTCTCTTTTGGAGAGAGAATAAAAGAAAAATTCAGGGAAAAATACCTCTTTGGACAGAAAAAAAATAAAAAAATAAACCAAAAAACAAAACCAAAAAAAAAAAAATACTGAAGCAGTGATTTAAGCTATCATTTTGGATATTTTTATCCAGATCTTATTTTGATATTTTTTCCTTCTTTCTTTTGTCTTCAGGGTACTGCCGAGTTCTTCGCCTACTTATTTATTGCTCTGCAAATTTACCATAGCTTTACTACCTTCATCTTAAAAAAAACCAGGGCTTGACATCAAGGTAGGTAGAAAACCTTTGAATTCCCTGACTGCAAGCTGCTATGTGGGGTTTTTCTGTTTGTGTTTGAATTCGGTCTTTACTTCAGTTTCTAGGCTTGGGCATGTCATGTCTCTTGTCAATGGTATTCTTTCCCCCAAACAAAATCTAAGGAAAGTCTACTTTTCATGATAATTGTGGGGCTAACAATTAGAGGTAATTTCTGTTAAAAATTTTAGGGTGGTGCTTGACACAGAATACTCTCTTTCTGTTGTTGGAGTGGTTATGCTTGGTCAGTTAGCTAGTTGCTTCCTAATTTAGCATACTGGGGCAAACAAGGCCAGAGCTAGCGTGGGATACAGGACCCTAATTAATCATTTCCTCTCTACAGATTCTGCCACACATTGAATCATTTTGAACTTAGTGTTTCAGGTGGACCATCTGCAGGTCACAGAGCAACCTTTGTGATATAAGGAGAACCGTGAAAACCATGTACCATTTTTCTCAGGTATGTCTATATACCCTGCTACAAAATATACACATAATAGACTTGGCCATACTTGGTCCTAAATTGCATAGTTCTTCCTGCCAGGAATCTGCTTCCTTGTGTATTGTGAAATCATCCCCATTTACCCAATTCTTTCTATTTTAGTGCACGGAATTGGGGAAGGGATTTGTAATTCAAGTTTAAATCACATCAAAGTAGTCTTTTACTTAAGGAAAAATTACAATTTTGCCTAAAACAACAACAACAACAATAATAATAATAATAATAATAATAATAATAATAATAATTATAACCTAAATTAACCCGTTTCTTATCTAAGCTCTACCACATGGTGATACCTTTTATTTTTTAACATGGCAAGTTCATCTTGTTTCTCTTCATGTCTCCTAAAGACTCCTAGACTCCTCCTCATCTTCTTCAAGCTCTATTTTTGTCTGCAAGTCCCACCTAACCTCTACCTGTCCAGCTATTGGCCAGTCAACTTCTTTATAAAATCAATCACAACAACACAAATTCAGATAGTGGAAAGGAATATTCCACATTTCCCCCTTTTTGTCTAATTAAAAAGGAAAGTTTTAACCTTAACAAAGTAAAATTATGTACAACAAAACAGTTATCAAGTAAGAATTACAGTTACAATATCCAGTCCATTTGTATTTGGCAAAATAGAGAAAATACTTCATCAGCTGTCCTCTCCTGAAGAGTGGAGAGTTTTGTACCTAATTTGCTTTCTGCCATGATTAGGGAGAACTGTTACTGTAACTATCTAGTCTTCAATCCCATCAAAAACCTGAGAAGGATATAATTATACCCAAGTAAACAGGAAGTGTAGAACAAATGACTTCCAAAACTAAGAGTTGACAGAAACAGCTGGCTGTCTGGACAGTCATCCAAAGTTCTTCTGTAAAATATATATTACATGTTTTGTAGTTTACCTAGGTTTATTTCTTTATGGCTGTAGTCAGGATTTTTGGGGGTCTTCCATGATCCATATCAACATGAAATGAATTCATAGCCTCTCATTTCCTGTGGAAATAAAAGCATAACCTCCCCCCAAAACAACATACCTTTTGATTTCCACTTTGAAGTCAAGATATTTTTAGAATTTTTGGTTGGTTTAATCCATCTGTTTTCATAATCCAATGTGTCTTAGCAGCTGTTGTTCCTTCATTAGCAATTAGGAAATCTAAAGACAACACAATAACATATAGAATCCAGATTCTCTGTGTATTTCCTATCTTTACATGGCATATATACACATATATGTATATGTGTGTATATATATATATAATTTTACTTCACTCCTTTTTTAAAGACTTTATTAATTTTACACTATTTTTTATTCTATGACTATGTATATCCTCTTTTCTCTCCCAAGCCTATGTATATTTTAAACACACTGTAGCCAGTTTAGAGTTTTTTCCATCTGGATCTGTCTTTACCTAGCATCTGTATTGTTTTTTGCTCACATGAGACAAATCTTAAACTGCTATGTTAGTTGCCATCATGGCTCAGCTTAGCTCATGCGTTGACATGAGACATTGGCTACTGGCTCCTACCCCCTTGGTTCCATGGGAGCTTAGCCACATGGCAGAGGTATTGGTGGCAGCCACATTTACCACCCCAGCTCTGGGAAGTTGATGGGTCCACACTGCCACCCACTACTCATAAATCCCATTTAAGTGTTTGGTAGCAGGGCCTCTTAAAGAGCTGTACCCATGTTTGCTGATAGCAATGAGCCAGGACACTGCCTCTTAAAGGAGCTGAGCAGCTCTTTGCCACTAGCACCAAATCTACCTGAGAAAAGGTGGTTATCAGAAGGCGGCATTTGGCTCTGTTTTTGCATGCTTAGGATCTTTTTTAAGCTTTTTTAGGTCTTATGAGGAAATTCCAGCCCTACATTGGAACACCATTGTAGGCTGACTTTTCTTTCCCACCAGCCAGTTCCCAAATAACCACACAGAGACTTATTATTAATTATAAATGCTTAGCTGATAGCTCAGTTTGTCACTCGCTCTTATAACTTAAATTAACCCATATTTCTTATCTACAGTCTGCCACATGGCAGTACCTTTTTTTTTTTAACGTGGCAAGTTCCATTTTATTTCTTTCCATGTCTCCTCAAGACCTCTAGACTCCTCCTCTTCTTCATGCTCTCTTTTTGTCTGAAAGTCCTGCCTAAACTCTACCTGTCCAGCTATTGTCCAGTCAGCTTCTTTATAAAACCAGTCACAGCATCATCTATTCAGACAATGTGAAAGAATATTCCACATAGGATTTGGATATTGATGTGATGGTGGATTGTGGTGGGTTCTTGAATGTTAGATGCTGGGTGAGTCAAGGTATCTATTACCAAATATAACTATTTTTATGAGGAAATAATTAATTAATGATCTTTTAGTATTAGTACTGAATACCTGGTACTAAATCATTGCACTGTACTCTTTCTGAATTTGAGGTTTTTAAACTAAAAATTATAAAGCCTGGCATGGTGAGGTATCTCTAAAATCCCAGCACTAGAAGACGTAAGCAAGGTAATCATATGTTTGAGGCCAACAGGGACTAATTGAAGAGTTCCAGGGAGGTCTTACGTACATAATGAAACTGTATAACAGAAAAACATTAACAAATAAGTAAATGAATACAATTGCCAGTGCAATATACCACTGCGCTTGGCAAAGATGAAAATTCCATTGTTTAAATAACAAGCAAGACCTACAATGCTCCATCAGGAAGTTAGTATATTTAAAATAGCTGGATAACTGTGTCTTCTCTCTTATTGATTGGGAAATGTAACATATACAATGTGAGGAGATTATCTGACTGATTTGATAGGAAGCTGAGCTTGTATTTTGGATTCCAAGTTAAACTCTGATTATTTCTACTCATTGGTCTTTTGAGGTTGGAACTGAGTTTCCCACAGAAATTCTGTGAATTTGCATACACACCAAAATGAAAACATTAGATTATCTACCATTTATTTTTAGGTCTTCAAAAGAGAACAGAATGATTGCAATATTGATCAAAGTAAGGTGGAATCTAGAAAAAGAGCAAGTGAGAAAGCCAACACACAGGACCAATGGGCACATTCACCTAAGAAATGTCGGCAAGATCAGATCACTTCCCCAAATAAGACAGTTAGCATCACGTTAGATGGAAATCACAAGGAAAATGAAAAAATGAAATACATGCTCACACATAGGAAGACAGATAGCTTATATGTAGCACTCAACACTCTCGATGCTGTCAAAGAAGAGATAAAAAATCAACAAGGCAAAGAAATGCTGGTGTGTGGCAAAGAAGGAATCAAGGGGTACATAAACCTTGGCATGCCCCTCTGCTGTTTTCCAGAAGGCAGCCACGTGGTCATTACATTCTCTAAAACCGAAAGTGAGCAGGGAGAAGATAAGCAAGTGTTTGGTTCGCAGGACCAGGTGTATACAGACTGTGTCAAATTTTACATTCACGCAGTTGGGAAGAGGAACGAAAGGATTCTCAAGTGCAGAGACCTTCACCAAGAGGGGAACAAACTCTGTATCTACGGCTTCAAGGGAGAAAGCATTAAGGATACTCTGAGGAAGGATGGCAGGTTTCACTCTTTTGTGGAGAGTGACCATTGGAAGCTTATTAATGACCTGGACACCATCATAGAAAACACCCAGCCAGTTGATGAGTTAGAGGACAAGCTCTTTCAGGTCGAGGTTGAGAGAAAAAGATGTCCTCAGGCAGCAGACTTCACTGACTTAGAGAAGCCATCTTACTATGAGTTAAAAGAATACATTGTGAACGAGTACCCCACCTTGAAGGGAGAATGTAAAAAACTCAGAGCATACATCAAGGAAGAAAGTGAAAAACAAAATAAGAAAACTTCCTTATTTGAAATGCACAGAGCAGACTTCAGGAAACTGACCAAAAACTCCACCCCAACTAGAGTGCTCAAACTTCTTTCACAGTTCAGTGACTCAGTTGGGCTCATAGTTTGGAACAACAACGGAAATGAGGGCTATGCCACCTGCTTCGTTTTTACAGGATTGTATGTTTTCACTTGTATGCATGTGATAAATGACATTGTGGGTAAAGGCACAGAGCAAAGTAAGTGGGCAGAAAAAATTAGTCAATGTGCAAAAGTCACATTCGATGCAAATGAAGACAACTGCTTTTCCATTGAATCTTGGTTTGAGATATATGATAAAACCCTTGACTTCGCTGTCCTAAAACTGGAAGAAAATGAAGAACAAGTCCCTGCAGGGCTATATAATGGAATAGCTCCTGTACCGGCCAGTGGATTGATTTATATTATTGGTCATCCTGATACAAAAGAGAAGCTTAGTGATGGCTGTGTTCTGGTTTCTCGAGATGAGCACATTCAGGAAAGAGAAGCAGTGGGTGGCAGCAACCCTCCACAGTATATCTATATGTACACCCAGAGAAGTTTCCTAGAAACAGTCCATGAACCTGGTGTGCTTACCTGGGACAACACTTTTTATTGTGGTTCTTCGGGATCTCCTGTATTCGATTCTAAAGGATCACTCATAGCCATGCACACTGCTGGCTTCATTTGTGAGTATGAAAGTGGTGTTTCCAGTATTATAGAGTTTGGCTGTGCTATGGAATCTATCTTCACTTATATTAAGACAAACCATAGAACATGGTATGATATGGAATGTGTAAATCAGCAGGATGTAGAAATGCCTAGTCAAGATCCTTGAGGACTGGAGAGCATTTACTCTCTTTTTCCTTTTTAAAGAATAACATTTTTTAGCCAGGCAGTGGTGGCACACGCATTTAATCCCAGCACTCAGGAGGCAGAGCCAGGCGGATCTCTGTGAGTTCGAGGCCAACCTGGTCTACAGAGTGAGTTCCAGGACAGGCTCCAAAGCTACACAGAGAAACCCTGTCTCAAAAAAAAATTTATTCTTTGAAAGTCTCACACATTTATACATATTGATCATATCCATCTACTGCCACCTTCTTTCAACTTTTCTAGGACCCTTATCTCTATCTCACTTTCATGTCTTCTTTTTAATTTTTGTTATTAATAACAATATGTACAATAAATTACAGAATTATCATGGATGTCACCAAATCTGATTCATAACTACATAGACCATTTCTGCCTCTTCTCAGTGCATCTCTATAAATCCCCATTCCAACTGTGGGAAATACGGATCTTACCATATCTCAGTCATTTAGTTAATTGATTAATCAAAGTATAGGTAGATAAATACAGAGATTATATAAACAGACAGATAGATGGATGATAGATAGATAGATAGATGATAGATAGATAGATAATACATAAAGTATAGATACATATATAGTAACTACATAGATAATCACATAGATACATAGGTGATAGATACATATATAGGTAGATATATACATAATGCATATATACATGATGATATATACATAGACATAAATAATATGTGAATAGATAAATACATAGATATAGACCCATAGATAATTAGCTGATATAGATAAACAAATGCATAGCTATAAACCCAGAGCTGTAAATTCACATATATATGTATATGTATATATATATATATATATTATAAAGACATATAATAGATAGATATTTGTAGCTACATGGATATATGTCTAAATATATAGATGATAGATACAGAGCAATAGCATATATAGCAAAATTGTTCATCTGTACTTAGATGAGAAATAACATTTTATCAACTAAATAATATGCGCCTGTGCAATTCCTTTTGCTTTAATCTGACATACACCATTCCTTTCCAAAGTTGAGACAGGTCTTCCACCCACCCTACACACATTGGGTGACATTCCTTAAACATTTGGAATAGTTACACAAAAAATAAATTCTCCTGAGATATCCCACATTCATGCTGTCTTTTGAGCCCTTGAGTTCCTGAATGATTTCGTAAAATTGTGTAACTTAAACTTCAGTGTGCTACTTACTGGATTTAGCACATGTGTAATGTCCCACATCTACTAGAGTATCTACAGAGTCCTTTGGCTGTCCTTCCAAGTCCCTGCTCTGTCCTTTGCTCTTCCTGAATGCTGGTGATCATCTATCTCATCATAGTCATAGTAGTTCTACCTTCCCCAGAGTGTCACGTAAGTGGAGTAGTGTGTTATGTACCTCTCAAGACTATCAATGACCCGTTGAAGTTGCCTGCATATATAGCTTATTTATATTCATTCCTGCATAGTGATGCATGGATTTGCCATAATTTGTTTATTTACTTTCCTTTTCAAGAGATCTCATTTGCCTCCAATGTTCAGTGTTTATGAATAAAACTGCTACAAAACCTGTGTTTTGGTTTTTGTATGACACACATTTTCAACACTGTTGGCCAAATACCAACCAACCAAAGAGTATAATTGGAACCTATACTAAGACAATATTTAGTTTTGTAAAAATCCGCCACAATTCTTCCAAGGTAATTACTATTTTGCATATTTCAGCAATAACAAATGAGAGAGGTTCTCTCCCCCATCTCCAACATTTGGTATCATCTGGTTCTGTGTTGTGGTTTATTTGATTTGGATTTGAGGCACAGCACTGGGAAGGATGGAGACCCTCTGAGGATCACAAGGTGTATTGAAGAATTGAGGCTAGTTTAGGGAAGCTTGACTATCACAGACATTACCAGAATCAGAGGCTCTTGGAGGGTGAGAGGAGCAGGAGAAAATAGCTTCTATAAAACCGCAACTAGGGGGTGTCACCCCAAAGCACTGGAGCAGGGAGAAAAGTTGTTGACAGAGGTGTAGATGTCTGAGGAGATGCCATGTCTTGTCACTATACACTACTAGTAATGTATACAGAAACTGCAAAGCCACCACCATAGACCCAACTTACAAGACAGATATTACAAACTCCTATCTGGCTTCCACCCATAATCTTTCAAAAATAATTGGTTTCTATCTTCCACATTTCTTTTCTTCTGTAAAATTTAATGTTTACCTTATTCTTCAAGGGTTTCACACACAAATACAATTTATTTTTATCATATCCACACCCACAAGCCCATTTAACTCTTTCTGGATCTCTCTCAACCTCATGTGTTCTCCTCCTCCTCTTTCTTCTCCTTCCATTCTTCCTCCCCCTCTTCTTCTTTTGTTTCCATAGACCCCTGAGTACAAAATTAGCACTATCAACATGCAAATGAATTTAAACTATCCACTACCCCAGTAGTTCTCAGTGTTCCTAATGCTACAACCCTTTAGTGCAGTTCCTCGTGTTGTGGTGACCTCTAACCATAAAATTATTTCATAATTGTTACTACTTCATAACTGTAATTTTGCTATTGTTATGAATTGTAATGCAACTATCTGATATGCAGAATATCAGACATATGAAAGGGTTATTTGAATCCCCAAAGGGGTCGAGACCCACAGGTTGAGAACCACTGCACTAGAGTTTGGTCAACCTACCTAGGGCTACATCACTGAAGAAAATCATGCCTCTTGTGTCTCTCTCTTCCCTCTTTCCTCAACCCTGACAATCGTCCTTTTATTTTATTGTCTTGGTAGTTTTACCTTTCCAGAATGTCCTATCACTGGAGTTATACGGTGTGTGCCCCCTCTCCCAGTAGCCATCAACTGCTAACAGTTTCTCAACTCTGCGGGGACTCATGGACCCCTCTCTCATTGACGCTTGCATATTGTCTGCCTTGAACTTGTGCATTTCTTGTGCAAATAACCATAGCTGTTGTGAGTTCATCAAGGCAACAGTTATGCCATGTCCTGAAGACATTGTTTCATGACAGTCCTCTCTGACTTCCGGCATTTAATTCTGTCTACTCCTCTTCCACAGTATCCCCTGGGCTTTGGAGGAAGGGCATATAATATAGATGTCCTGTTTGGGCTGAGCACTCCACAGACATTTGTTCTCTGCACTTTGACAACTTGTAAGTCTCTGCATTACTAACTCTCGTAACATTTATACCACCATTGCACACATGGGCATGTCTTGCAAGGCCAATCATTGTTGCAGCTCACGTGGTTCACACCCAAATGAGAATGTTGCTGACTCCCCCGCCCACCCCCAGAAGCCTGCCTGAAACTTTCCAGTAATGTGACAGCTAACCACCAAGAACTAAGCTTCCAGGCTGACACTAGTTTGTTTTTTTTCACGTCCTATGAGCAAAATGTGTTGTGTCTTCAGCAGTAGAGTCTTATCAAGTGTTTTCAGGTAACCAAGAGCAATGGCAAACGCCTGTATTCTTTTAGGGGTCTCTGGAAACTCCCTGACCAACGTGGAGGGAGGTCTTTCACACCTGGCACTTGGCATTTTGTTTGACCAACTATGGCTTCTGGGAGAAGTGTTAGTCCCTATGTTGGGTGACTCCACTTAAACCCCCCTCTCTCTGTCTCTCTCTGTCTCTCATGTGTGTGCTGAATCTCTCTCTCTCTCTCTCTCTCTCTCTATATATATATATATATATATATATATATAGTTTGGTATATCTCTCCAGATATATGTATATGTATATATATATATAATCTGCATATATATGCCAATGAGAAAAGTATATAATACTAATGAAGGGATATTTTCAAATGGAAAGGAGAAGGTAAGGCAAACAGGGGAGGAAAAAAATAATACTAAGGATGTTTAGAAACACCAAAGGAAAAAATCACGCTCTAATTGAAATATGTATGTATATATTGAAGAAATATATATATATATTTATTTCTTATATATATATTTATTTCTTATATATATATAAATATATATATATATTTCTTCCTTTCTCCTACTGAAATAATACATGACCTAATTATTTTACATCTTTGATTGCTTTCTACATAGATATTTTAATTGAACTCTAAAGGCTTTGTTATTTTACTTTCTATCATTTTATTTAACTGATTTGTGTATTATTTATTCATACAGGGTGTGGGAGCCCATTTTCAGGTTCCTCGTGGCTTTACCCAGCAGGTCCTCATAGAGGAGGATGATTAGGACCACGGGCCTGAGTGCAGGTGTCTGAGATGGTCTGCACTTGGCTGTGCTGGGGGGAGGTCTTTCGCTCCACCCCTTGGCATCTCTATAAATACCCTGGGGCAGAAACAGTCGGGCCGTTGGAAAAGGTTCCAGGCTCTCTCGAGGTTATCCTTTATTTTCTATGTTTATCTCCGCAATCTAAATCCTTCTATCTACTATTTCCTGCTGCTCACACTCAAGAAAACTCTGGGGAACTGTGGGGTTGGTGGGTAAACGCCCCACAATAGGGGCTAGATCTCAGGCAGGCTTCAAGCTGAGGATGACCATAAACTTCTCTGGGTATACTGTGTTTGTGCCCGTGGTGGGGGAGGAGGCCAGAAGTCTGGTCCCAGTGTCTTCTTCAACCGCTCTTCACCTTATTTGCTTGATCCGGGATCCCTCACGGAACCTGGAGACTGCTCGTGTTGCAGAAGGCCACAAGGATTTTTCCATCAGTGTTCCCAGCGCTTGGATTACATGGGGACACCTAGCTTTTGTATGTTTGTTTGTTTGTTGTTTGTTTAAATGGGAGTTCTGGTGCATGGGAATGAGGTCCTCATGCTTATACAACAAGGGTTTACAAATTGAGTTTCTCCCCAGCCCTTGAACTTCTAATCGCTCTGCTTCCTCTTCAGCAGTGCTTCAACTTCTGATCCTCCTGCCTGTACTTCCCAAGTGCTGGGACTGGAGGATTGTGCGGTCATGTGCAGTTCATGAGGTGCTGGGATCAAATCCAGGGCCTCCTGCTTGTTATGCAAGCCCTCTGCCAACTGAGCTACATATGCCCCGCTGTCTCCAAAGGCCTGCTTTCTCCCTCCCCTCTCCTCCCCTCCCCTCCCCTCCCCTTCCCATCCCTTCTTCCGGCTTCTTCCTTCCTTCCTTCCTTCCACAAAGTAACAAATTTGTTAAGGACATTTCATACATATTAAGTTTTGGTTGATCTCACTTCCTTCTCCCTGCCGCTCCCAGTCGCCCCAAGCCTTCTACATTTCCCCTTCTGCTTTTATATTGCGTATTTTTTGGAACAGATTTTTAGTACGCACACAAACAGTAGTGTGTACGTGTGTAGCTGCCGTGGACTGGGTCTCAGTAGGGCCACCAGACCGAGGGAGAACGGGGTGAAGGTACTCAGGATAATTGGGATTCGGTGATGACAGACAGACACAGACACCAGAGTATTCTGTGAAACTGCTGTAATTTTACTGAACATTAGGCTGAGATTTTATA
>CABHPP010106570.1:399-32609 GCA_902168425.1 Peromyscus attwateri
GGAGCTCTCCAGTGCTTGTCTGCATCGGACATTCCAGCAGAATCCACTGATAAACTCCAGTAGAATCCACCGATAAAAAATTTAAAATAGTCTGTTCTTTATTTTATATCTAGAATCCACTTATGAGTGAGTACATACCATGATTATCTTTCTGGGATTGGATTACCTCACTCAGGATGATATTTTCTAGTTCCATCCATTTGCCTGCAAATTTCATGCTTTCATTGTTTTTTTCTGCTGAGTAGTACTCCATTGTGTATATGTACCACATTTTTTTAATCCATTCTTCAGTTGACGGGCATCTAGGTTGTTTCCAGGTTCTGGCTATCACAAATAGTGCTGCTATGAACATAGCTGAGCATGTATCTTTGTGGTATGAATCAGCATTCTTTGGGTATATGCCCAAGAGTGGTATTGCTGGGTCTTGAGGTAGTTCAATTCCTAGTTTTCTGAGAAACCACTATACTGATTTCCACAGTGGTTGTACAAGCTCGCATTCCCACCAACAGTGGAGGAGTGTTCCCTTTGCTCCACATCCTCTCCAACATTGACTGTCATTGGTGTTTTTGATCATAGCCATTCTGACAGGCGAAAGGTAGCAGAACAGAGTCATTTGGAGTTGCATTTCTCTGATGATTAAGGATGTTGAGCATTTCTTTAAATGTCTTTCAGCCATTTGTAATTCTTGTTTTGTGAATTCTCTGTTTAGCTCTTTAGCCCATTTTTTAATTGGATTGTTTAGTATTTTGTTGTCTAGTTTCTTGAGTTCTTTATATACTGTGGAGATCAATCCTCTGTCAGATGTGGGGTTGGTGAAGATCTTTTCCCATTCTGTTGGCTGTCTTTTTGTCTTATTGACTGTGTCTTTTGCCTTGCAAAAGCTTCTCAATTTTGAGAGGTCCCATTTATTAATTGTTGTGCTCAGTGTCTGTGCTGTTGGTGTTTTATTTAGGAAGTGGTCTCCTGTGCCAATGCGTTCAAGAGCACCTCCTACTTTCTTTTCTATTAAGTTTAGTGTAGCTGGATTTGTGTTGAGGTCTTTGATCCACTTGGACTTGAGTTTTGTGCATGGTGACAGATATGGATCTATTTGTAACCTTTTACATGTTGACATCCAGTTATGCCAGCACCATTTGTTGAAGATACTTTCTTTTTTCTATTGTATGGTTTTGGCTTCTTTGTCAAAAACCAGGTGTTCATATGTGCATGGATTAATGTCAGGGTCTTCAATTCGATTCCATTGGTCCGTATGTCGGTTTTTATACCAATACCAAGCTGTTTTTATTACTATAGCTCTATAGTAGAGTTTGAGGTCAGGGACGGTGATGCCTCCAGAGGTTGCTTTATCGTATAGGATTCTTTTAGCTATCCTGGGTCTTTTGTTTTTCCATATGAAGTTGAGTATTTTTCTTTCCAAGTCTGTGAAGAATTGTGTTGGGATTTTGATAGGGATTGCATTGAATCTGTAGATTGCTTTTGGTAAGATTGCCATTTTTACTATGTTAATCCTACCTATCCATGAGCATGGGAGATCCTTCCATTTTCTGATATCTTCTTCAATTTCTTTCTTTAGAGATTTAAAGTTCTTATCAAAAAGGTCCTTCACTTGTTTAGTTAGTGTTATCCCAAGGTATTTTATATTATTTGTGGCTATTGTAAAGGGTGATGTTTCTCTGACTTCTTTCTCAGCCCTTTTATCATTTGTGTATAGGAGGGCTACTGATTTTTTTGAGTTGATCTTGTATCCTGCCACTTTACTGAAGGAGTTTATCAGCTGTAGGAGTTCCCTGGTAGAGTTTTTGGGGTCACTTATGTATACTTTCATATCATCTGCAAATAGTGAAAGTTTGACTTCTTCTTTCCCAATTTGTATCCCTTTGATCTCCTTTTGTTGTCTTATTGCTGTAGCTAAGACTTCTAGTACTATATTGAATAAATATGGGGAGAGTGGACAGCCTTGTCTTGTTCCTGAATTTAGTGGTATCACTTTGAGTTTCTCTCCGTTTAATTTGATGTTTGCTGTTGGCTTGCTGTAAATTGCCTTTATTATGTTTAGGAATGTTCCTTGTATTCCTGATCTTTCTAAGACCTTTATCATGAAGGGGTGTTGGATTTTGTCAAAGGCTTTTTCAGCATCTAATGAGATGATCATGTGTTTTTTTTTCTTTCAGTTTGTTTATATGGTGTATTACATTGACAGATTTTCGTATGTTGAACCATCCTTGCATCCCTGGGATGAATCCTACTTGGTCATGATGAATAATTTTTTTGATGTATTCTTGGATTCGGTTTGCCAATATTTTGTTGAGTATTTTTGCATCAATATTCATGAGGGAGATTGGTCTGTAGTTCTCTTTCTTTGTTGCATCTTTGTGTGGTTTGGGTATCAGGGTAATTGTAGCCTCATAAAAAGAGTTTGGTAGTGTTCCTTCTGTTTCTATTGTGTGGAACAATTTGAAGAGTATTGGTATTAGTTCTTCTTTGAAAGTCTGGTAGAATTCTGCACTGAAACCATCTGGTCCTGGGCTTTTTTTGGTTGGGAGACTTTTGATGACTATTTCTATTTCTTTAGGGGTTATTGGTCTATTTAAATGGTTTATCTGGTCTTGATTTAACTTTGGTATGTGGTATTTATCCAGAAAATTGTCCATTTCTTCCTGGTTTTCCATTTTTGTGGAGTACAGGTTTTTGAAGTATGATCTGATGATTCTCTGTATTTCCTCATTGTCTGTTGTTATGCCTCCCTTTTCATTTCTGATTTTGTTAATTTGGGTGCTCTCTCTTTGTCTTTTGGTTAGTTTGGCTAGTGGTTTGTCTATCTTGTTGATTTTTTCAAAGAACCAACTCTTTGTTTCATTGATTTTTTGTATTGTTCTCTTGTTTTCTATTTCGTTGATTTCAGCGCTCAATTTGATTATTTCCTGGTGTCTATTTCTCCTGGGTGAGTTTGTTTCTTTTTGTTCTAGAGCTTTCAGTTGTGCTGTTAATTCACTGATATGGGATTGCTCTGTCTTCTTTATGTGTGCATTTAGAGCTATGAATTTTCCTCTTAGCACTGCTTTCATAGTGTCCCATAAGTTTGGGTATGTTGTGCTTTCATTTTCATTGAATTCTAGGAAATCTTTAATTTCTTTCTTTATTTCTTCCTTGACCCATTGATGTTTCAGGTGGGCATTATTCAGTTTCCATGAATTTGTAGGCTTTCTATAATTTTTGTTGTTGTTGAAGTCTAACTTTAAGGCATGGTGGACCGATAAGATACAGGAGGTTATTCTAATTTTTTGTATCTGTTGAGATTTGTTTTGTGGCCAAGCATGTGGTCAATTTTTGAGAAGGTTCCATGGGGTGCTGAGAAGAAGGTATATTCTTTTGTGTTAGGGTGGAATGTTCTGTAGATATCTATTAAGTCCATTTGAGTCATAACATCTGTTAGGTCTTTTATTTCTTTGTTAAGTTTCAGTCTGGTAGATCTGTCTTTTGGTGAGAGTGGTGTGTTGAAATCTCCTACTACTAATGTGTGGGGTTTGATGTGCGTTTTAAGCTTTAGTAATGTTTCTTTTATGAATGTGGGTGCCTTTGTATTTGGGGCATAAATGTTCAGAATTGAGACTTCATCTTGGTGGATTTTTCCTGTGATAAATATGTAATGTCCATCCTGATCTCTTTCGATTGATTTTAGTTTGAAGTCTACTTTATTAGATATTAGGATTGCTACACCAGCTTGTTTCTTAGGTCCATTTGCTTGGAAAGCCTTTTCCCAGCCCTTTACTCTGAGGTGGTGTCTGTCTTTGAAGTTAAGTTGTGTTTCTTGTATGCAGCAGATGGATGGATCCTGTTTTCTTATCCATTCTGTTAGTCTGTGTCTTTTTATAGGTGAGTTGAGACCATTGATATTGATGGATATTAATGACCAGTGAGTGTTATTTCCTGTTATTTTTGTGGTTGTGTTATGTTGTCCTTCTTTGGTGTTTGTTGGTGTGGGTTTATCTATTGCCTGAGTTTTCATGGGTGTGTTTAGCTTCTTTGGGTTGGATTTTTCCTTCTAGTGCTTTCTGTAGAGCTGGATTTGTGGATAGGTATTGATTAAATCTGGTTTTATCATGGAATATTTTGTTTACTCCGCCTATGGTGATTGAGAGTTTTGCTGGGTATAATAGTCTGGGTTGGCATCCGTGGTCTCTTAGTGTCTGCATAACATTTGTCCAGGACCTTCTAGCTTGCATAGTCTCTATTGAGAAGTCTGGTGTTATTCTGATGGGTTTGCCTTTATTTGTTACTTGGTCTTTCTCCTTTGCAGCTCTTAATATTTTTTCTTTGATCTGTATGTTTAATGTTTTGATTATTATGTGACGAGAGGACTTTCTTTTTGGATCCAGCCTATTTGGTGTTCTGTAAGCTTCTTGTATCTTCATAGGTATTTCTTTCTTTAGGTTAGGAAAGTTTTCTTCTATGATTTTGTTGAATATATTTTCTGTGCCTTTGAGTTGGTATTCTTCTCCTTCTTCTATCCCTATTATTCTTAGGTTTGGTCTTTTCATGGTGTCCCAGATTTCTTGGACGTTTTGTGTTACGACTTTTTTGTCTTTAGTGTTTTCTTTGACTGACGAATCTATTCTCTATTGTGTCTTCAGTGTCAGCGATTCTCTGTTCCATCTCTTGTATTCGGTTGGTTATGCTTGTTTCTGTAGTTCCTGTTCGTTTAGTCAGGATTTCTATTTCCGGCATTCCCTCAGCTTGTGTTTTCTTTGTTGTCTCAATTTCTGTTTTCAGATCTTGGAATGTTTCTTTCATCTGTTTAATTATTTTTTCTTGGCTTTCTTCCAATTTTTTGTTTGTTTTTTCTTCCATTTCTTTAAGAGAATTTTTTATTTCCTCTTTAATGGAGTTTTTCATTTCCTCTTTAAGGGAATTTTTTATTTTCTCTTTAATGGAGTTTTTCATTTCCTCTTTAAGGGAATTTTTTATTTCCTCTTTAATGGAGTTTTTCATTTCCTCTTTAATAGAATTTTTTATTTCCTCTTTAATGGAGTTTTTCATTTCCTCTTTAAGGGAATTTTTTATTTCCTCCTTAAGGGTATTTTTTATTTCTTCTTTAAGGGCCTCTGTCATCTTCTTAAAGTTCTTTTTAGGATTGATTTCTTCTGTTTCTTCTGCCTTGGTATGTTCAGGACTTGCAATTGTAGAGTCGGTAGGTTCTGGTGTTGTCATATAGGTCTTTATGTTGTTGCCTGTATTTTTCCGCTGGCGTCTACTCATCTCTTTCTCTGCTCAGTGCAGATGGTGTAAGACCCTAACCCTTCAGGCTTATACCGCCAAGCTTCAGAAATGAGAAACTTCAAGCTCCAGGAAATGAGAAACTAAAAATCTGGTTCCCTGGGCAAACTGACCACCCCTGTTCTCAGTCGGTGAAGTGTATACTTACGATTCTGGTGATCTGGTTGGGTGGTTGGGTGGTGCCCTCTTCTGTGTTCTTGGGTCACATTTTGCTTATTCGTCGACTCCTCAGCTGATCTTGTTTCCTCAGACTTCAAACTATAGGATTCTGAATCCTCTCCTGGATGGATTTCAGCTGAGCAGGTTAGTCTCACCAGCACCTCCAAGTTGTTGGGTTTTGCAGGATCAGCAGCTGGGCCCTGGGTTGGCCTCAGACAGAGTGTTCAGATCTGTTCTGGTTCCGTCTCACGGAGATGGCTCCTTCTCCGGGTGTTGGGATTAAAGGCGTCCCTGTTCCAAGCTCCTGATTAAGATCTTGTTTTCACCAACTCTTTGGTGGGTAATAGCTCAGTTTCTGGTCTTTATTACAACTGCGCTTCAGCTGCCGCGCTCCGCCTGCCTCAGCGGCGTGCCGCCGCGCTCTGCCCTGTATCCAATTTTTAAAACTGGATTATTTGGTTTTATATGTCTAGATTTTTGAGTTCTTTATGTATTCTGCAAATTACCTCTCTGTCAGATGTGGGAATGGTGAAGATCTTTTCCCATTCTTTGTTCGCCATTTTGTCCTATTCCTGGTGTCCTTTGCCTTACAGTAGCTTTTCAGTTTCATGACATGGAATTTATTGATTGTTGATTTTAGTGCCTGCTCTAATGGTGTTCTGTTCAGGAAGTCTTCTCCTGTGTTCTTTTGTGTTCAAAGCTATTTCTCACTTTCTCTTCTATCAGGCTCAGTGTATCTGGTCATATGTTGAAGACTTTGATCCACTTGGACTTGCATTTTGGGCAGGGCAATAGATATGGATCTATTTTCATTCTTCTACATGCCAACATCCAATTAGGCCAGCACCATTTGTTGAAGATGCTTTCTTTTTCTTTTCATTGTATAATTTTGGCTTCTTTCTCAAAAATCAGGTGTTCATAGGTGTGTGGTTTTATGTCTGGGTTTTGGTTTGATTCTATTGATCCATCTTTCTGTTTTTATGCCAATATCATGCAGTTTTATCACTATAGCTCTGTAGTAGAGCTTGAAATCAGGCAGGGGTGGTGATAACTCTAGACATTCTTTTATTGTACAGGATTGTTTTAGTTATCTTAGATATTTTATTTTTCCATGTGAAGTTGAATATTGTTCTTTTAAGGTCTATGAAGAATTGTGTTGGGATAATGGGGATTGCATTAAATCTATAGATTGCTTTTAGTAAGATGGCCATTTTTAGTATGTTAATCTTACTGGTCCATGAGCTTGGAAGAGCTTTCTATCTTCTGATATCTTTTCCAAATTCTTTCTTCAAAGACTTGAAGTTCATGTCATTCATATAGGTCTTTCACTTGTTTGGTTAGAGTTACACCAAGATCTTTTATATTATTTGTGGCTATTGTAAAGGGTGTTGTTTCCCTAATTTCTTTCTCAGCATATTTATAATTTATTTATAGGAGGTCTACTGACATTTTTTGAGTTAATCCTGTATCCAGCCATTTCACTGAATGTGTTTACCAGCTGTAGGAGTTCCCTATTGTAATTTTTGTATATATATGTATATATATATATATCATATCATACTTATATATATCATATCATCTATATATACTATCATATCATCTGCAAAAAACAATACTTTAACTTCTTCCTTTCCAATTTATATCCTCGGGATCTACTTTAGTTGTCTTATAACTCTACCTGTAACTTCAAGTACTAGATTGAATAGATATGGAGAGTGGACAGCCTTGTCTTGTTCCTGATTCTAGTGGAAATGCTTTGAGTTTCTCTCCTTTTAATTTGATGTTGGCTATCAGCTTGCTGTATATTGCCTTTACTATGTTTGGTTGTATCCCTGGCCTATCCAAGACTTCTGTTGTGAAGGGGTGTTGGATTTTGTCAAGGGATTTTTCAGCATCTAATGAGATGATCATGTGTTTTTGTTTTGTTTTTTTTTTCTTTCGGTTTGCTTGTATGGTAAATTCCATTGATAGATTTTCATATGTTAAACCATCCCTGCATCTCTGAGTTGAAGCCTACTTGATCATACTGGATGATCTTTTTGATTGTTCTTTGATTTGGTTTGTAAGTATTTTATTGAGTATTTTTGCATCAATGTTCATGAAGGAAATTGGTCTGTAATTCTCTTTCTTTGTTGAGTTTTTGTGTTGCTTGGGTATCAAGGTAACTGTGGCCTCATAAAATAAATTTGGTAATATTCCTTCTGTTTCTATTTTGTAGAATAATTTGAGGATTATTGATATTAGCTCTTCTTTGAAAGACTCATAGAATTCTGTGCTAAAACCATCTGGCTCTGAGCTTTTTTTTTTTTTTTGGTTGGAGGACTTCACTGACTACTTCCAATTCCTTAGACTTAAGAGGTCTACGTAAGTTGTGTATCTGATCTTGATTGCTGTTGGTTGTTCTTTTTTTACTCTTTACTCTTGAGGGGGCCTACCACTCAGCTCCCAAATAAATCACATACTGAGGAGGCTTATTCTTTCTTATGAATGCCTGGCCTTAGCTTAGTTTGTTTCTAGCCAGCTTTTCTTAACTTAAATTATCCCCATCTATCTTTTGCCTCTGGGCTTTTACCTTCTGTTTCTCTATATCTTTCTTTCCTTCTTATTTCATGTCTGGCTGTGTGGCTCTCATGCTGGCCCCTTCTTTTCCTGCTCCTTGATCTCTCTTGCTTCCCAATCCCTCTTTTTCTCCATTTATTCTGTCTGCCTGCCATCCTGTCCTAACCTTTCTTCAGCCTTGCTATTGGCCATTCAGTTCTTTCTTAGACCAATCAGATGTTTTAGACAGGCAAAATAATACAGTTTCACAGAGTTAAACAAATGTAACATAAAAGAATGCAATGGATCTTTGCATCATTAAGCAAATGTTCCACAAAATAAATGTAATACATCTTAAAATAATATTCTACCCCATGTGATTTAACTTTGGTAAGTGGTATCTATCAAGAAATCAGTAAATTTTTTTTTTTTTTACATTTTCCAAATTTGTGGAGTACATGCTTTAAATTATGACCTAGTGCTTTGGATTTCCTTGGTGTCTTTCTATGTCCTCTGTTTTGTTTTTTATTTTGTTAATTTAAATATTCTCTGTCTTTTAGTTAGTTTGTATAAATGTTTGCCTATCTTGTTGATTTTCTCAAAGAACCAACTCCTCTTTTCATTGATTTTTAAAAATCATTTTCCTTGTTTCTATTTTATTGATTTTAGCCCTCAGTTTGATTATTTCCTGCCTTCTACCCATCTTGAGTGTGTCTGATTCTTTTTGTTCCAGTGCTTTCAGGTGTGCTACTAAGAATCTCTCCAGATTCTTCATGAAGGTACTTAGTGCTATGAACTTAGCACAGCTTCCATTTTGTCCCATGAGTTTGAGTATGTTTTGCATTCATTTTCATTGAATTCTTGGAAGTCTTTAATTTCCTTCCTTATTTCTACCTTGACCCACTCATTCTTCAGTTTAGAGTTGTTCAGTTTCCATGAGTGTGTAGGCTTTCTGTTGTTTCTCTCATTGTTGAAGCCCAGCTTTAATCTGTAGTGGTCTGATATGATGCAGGGTGTTATTTCAAATTTCTTGTATCTGTTGATACTTGCTTTGTGATTGAGTTTGTTGTCAGTTTTGGAGAGTGTACTATGAGGTGCTGCAAGAAGGTATTTTTTGTGTGTTTGGGTAAAGTGTTCTGTACATATCTGTCAGGTCATTTGGTTCATAATGTCTGTTAACTCCATTGTTTCTCTGTTTGGTCTATGTCTGGGTGATATGTCCATTGATGACAGTTGGGTATTGAAGTCTCCCACTATCAATGTGTGAGTGTCAATTTGTAATTTAAGCTTTAGTAATGTTTCTTTTACAAATGTGTACTGTAGGATGTCCTTCTCTATACTATGAATATGTTTTATTACAATTGGTTAATAAAGAAGCTGTTTTTTCCTATAGTAACACAAGATATAGTCAGGTGGGAAAACCAAGCAGAGATACAGGAAGAAGAGGACAGAGTCAGGGAGATACCAATGAGTCACCCAAGAAGCAAGATGTGAAAGTACCAGTAAGCCACTGGTCATGTGATACATAGATTAATACAAATGGATTAATTTAAGATGTAAGAACTAGGTAGTAATATTCCTGAGCCATAGGCCAGTTTATAATTAATATTGAGCCTCTGGATGATTATTTTATAAGCTGCTGCAGGACCAAGCAGGACAGAAGAAATGCTCTGGCCATATTTGACACCCAATGTTGGGGCCAAATATCCACATAAAACCTGAGAGAGCTTAAAAAAACAAAAAGTCCTAAAATAGAGCCAAGAGCAACTTCCTAATTCATGTTTCACATTGCAGGCTGTGATATAGAACCACATTCCCTGGCCATGGTGGGCCTCAGCTGAACATGACAGACTATCATAATCTCTCATGGGCCTCAGTACAAAGAAACTTCTCCCAGCCATTGCCTGCAGGCTTGAGAGCACAGCCACAGGAAAAGAACACAGCTATATGCTACTTAATACTGCTTCCCAAAGTTGGGGTAATAAATGTGGCTCTTTGCTGATGCATCCACCATGAAGCTGGGCACTCAGAGAACAAAGGAATAGGGCAGAGCCAGCCACCAAGGCTGCTGCTTTGGTCCTAGCCTTTAACAGTTTAAAGCAATAGTCAGAAAAGGATTACAGATATGCAATACAGACAAATTTTAACAACAACAAAAAAACCTTAAATGGGTCACAATATGTTTCCTTGGGGAAGAAAGGGGTATAGATAATCATAAAAATAAAATAAAATCTTAAAAATGCTAAAATAATATATAAAAAATAAGCCACATAAAGATGGAAAATACATAAAGAGTTTGGATTGTATACATTATTACATTTTCCTTGAATTTTTTGGCTATTAATGAGCTAACTGAAGAGAAACATTGATTATGGGGGATACTAAGTTAAACCAACATATATATTTTAAAGGTATCTTGATTTCAAAATTTGGGTCTAAAGATAAGTTACTTTGGAAAAGAGACTCTGCTTTTGTTTCCATAGAAAGCAAGAGTCTATGGATTCTGTCCAGGTTAAGATGGATCAGATTTGATCAAGCAAGCCCTCCTGAACCTTGACAGATGGTATCTATCAACAAAGGTTATAGCTGGTCTTCCCAGGACTTGACTATTATCTCAAATTGTCTCAGAATCCCCATATGATTACCAGCAACCCCAATCAACAAGAAATAACATAGAAAACTATGTCCAAATTCCCAAAATACTGTTTATGAATGTTTGTTTTCATTTAAAGGGGGTTGGTTATAAATGGTTAATTGTCATAGTCTGTAGAATGAATCTTAAAGAGTCTTAATAAAATCAAACCTGAGCCGGGTATTGGGGTGAACACTGGAAGGTCAGAGACACAGAATAAGCCACAGCTATCTCACCTCACTGGATCCTCAGCTGGTCTTGTTTCCTCAGACTGGAGGCCTCTGAGTCCTCATCCAGGATGGGCCTCAGCTGAACTGCTGCTAGAAGCCTGAATGCTTAACCAGGCCAAATGCTTCTCTAGGCCAAATGCCTCTAGTTTCTGGTCCTCACGCCTTATATACCTTTCTACTTTCTACCACCACTCCCTGGGATTAAAGGCTTGCTTTCTGGGATTAAAGGCGTGTGTCAACCATGCCTGGCTATTTCCAATGTGGCCTTGAACTCACAGAGATCCAGAGGGATTTCTGTCTCTGGAATGCTAGGATTAAAGGCGTGTGCTACCACTGCCTAACTTCTGTTTAATATTGTGGCTGTTCTGTCTCTGACCTCAGATAAGTTTATTAAGGTGCACATATTTTGGGGAACACAATACCACCACAATAGTCAATCTCTTTCTAAAGAAAAAAGGGGGATATAATATAGAAATGATAAAAAGGTAGATTATTAAATCTACTTTAATCAAAAAAACCCTGTTAATCTCAAAATAATTTACATTGGTATGTATTTTGGTATATTGATACAAATTTAAGGTCAATTTTGTAATATATATATATATATATATATATATATTTCTACTTTTGTTTAAGATTATTACTTATACAACTCATTTAAAATGAAATGTATAGTTAAAAATACAATATAATAGTCATTTATAATACTTAAACTTATAGTCATGTTAGTTAGGTTTTCTAGATATGCAGAGATATATTTCAGATAGATAGGTAATCTTCAAACACTTCAAGACTTACAGAATATGACATTTAAAATGTTTTAAAAACTTAGATTTTTCTGGACAATGAGGCACATCTGCTCCTGGCAGCACCAATTACTTCAAAGAGGATGATGGGCATTGAAGAAACTCCTTAAGGAGTTTGCTTTCAATATGGCAAAATCTAGCATTTGGGCAAGAAACTGTTCTTGCCTGGACTGCTTGGCAATATGTTGTATAAACTGGACATGCAGGATCCATAGGAAAATGGCCACTGAACTTTGCCAAAACAAGGCAAGATGATTCTTCAGGTTCCTGTTTCACAGTAGAAACTGCTGGATATTCTTCAGAACACAGAGGAAAGTGACTTACAAACTTTGTCAAAATAGGTGGGATAGTACTTCAAATTTCCCGCTTTACTATAAAGTCTGCCAGATACTCTAGGCCTCTAGGCTGAAGATGGAAGCTTCAAGATTACAAAAGAACTTTGGGTGACTGTCCAGGCCGCCAGATGTCTCTTGTCATTTCTAGAGTTGCTTGCAATGCAATTCCTATGTACTCAGGTAATATTATATTCTTCTGGGGTCTTTAATAGAGTTAAAGACAAGATAGTTATAATTATAATTTTCCATAATTATGATAAAAGATAAATTAGATAAAAGACTTTAGATTCTCCAAGATAAGATAGGTAATTAAATGTTTTCTCTAATTTTGTCAAATACAAGTAGACTGAATATTATAACTGTAATTCTTGCTTAATAACTGCTTTGTTATATGTAATTTTACTATGTTGAAGTCAAAACCTTCCTTTTTGATTAGACAGAAAAGGGGGAATTCTGTGGAATGTCTTTCTCTATGCTATGAATATGTTTTATTACCACTGGTTAACAAAGAAGCTACTTTGGCCTATAGCAAGGCAGGATACAGCCAGGTGAGAGATACAGCAGAGATACAGGGAGAAGAGTATGAAGGCAGGGAGATACCAGCAAGCTGCCCAAGAATCAAGATGTGAAGGTACCAGTAAGCCATCAGCCACGTGGTGATACATAGATCAATAGAAATGGGTTAATTTAAGATATAAGAACTAGCTAGTAATAAGCCTGAGCCATAGGTCAAACAATTTATAATTAATATTAAGCCTCTGCATGATCATTTTATAAGCTGCTGTGGGACCAAATGGAACAGAGAAAAGGCTCTGACTATAAATGTGTGTGCCCTTTCATTTAGAGTATAAATATTTGGAATTGAAATGTCATCTTGGTGGATTTTTCCTTTGATGAGTATGAAGTGTCCTTCCCCATTTCTTTTGATTAATTTTGGTTTGAAGGATATTTTGTTAGATATAGAATAGCTACACCAGCTTGTTTCTTGGAGCTGTTTGGTTGGAAAAATCCCTTTCCAACCTTTTCTTTCGAGATATTGTCTATCTTTGATGTTTAGGAGTATTTCTTGTATGCTGCAGAAGGATGGATCTTGTTTTCACATCTATTCTGTTAGTCTGTGTGTTTGTATTGAGGAATTGAGTCCCTTAATATTGAGAGACATTAATGACCAATGATAGTTAATTCCTGTTATTTTTTTGTAGTTGGTGGTGGTATGTGTGAATCTGTATGTTCTTTCTTTAGGTTATGCTGGTGTGATGTTATTTATTGCCTTTTTTTTGTGGGGGAGTGTCATTACTTTTCTTGGTTTGGAGTTTTCCTTCTAGTAGCTTCTGTAGGGCAGGGTTTGTGGATAGATATTGTTTAAATTTAACTTTATCATGGAATATCTTTTTTTTCCATCTATGGTGCTTGAAAGTTTAGCTGGGTATAGTAGTCTGTGCTGGCATTTGTGGTCCAGGCCTTTTTTGCTTTCAGAGTATCCATTGAGAAGTTGGCTGTAATTTTAGTAGGTCTGTCATTGTATGTTTCTTGACCTCTTTCTCTTGTAGCTTTTACTATTTTTTCTTTGTTCTGTGTGTTTAGTGCTTCAATTTTTTTATGTGACATGGTGACTTTCTTTTCTCGTCTCATCTATTTGATGTTCTGTAAGCTTCTTGTGCCTTTAGGGCATGTCCTCTAGGTTAGGAAAAATTTCTTCTATGATTTTGTTAAAGACATTTTCTGGGTTTTTGAGCTGGGGAATCTTCTACTTCTATTCTTGTTATTCTTTTCATAGTGTCCTGGATTTCCTGGATGTTTCAACCAGGAAATTTTTTAGATTTAACATTTTCTTTGACAAATGTATCTATTTCTCCTATGATGTCTTCAATGCCTGAGATTTTCCTTTCATGTCTTGCACCTGCTGGTGATGCTTGCCTCTGTGGTTCCTGTTCGCTTACCTAGACTTTCCATTTCCTGAATTCCCTCAGTTTGCATTTTCTTTATTGGTTGTATTTCCATTTTCAGGTCTTGAACAGTTTTATTTGTTTCCTTCAACTGTTTTTTCTTGACTTCCTTGACATTCTTTAAGGGATTTATTCATTTCCTCCACTTTTTGGATCAGCTTTTCCTTGCTTCCTTTAAGGGATTTATTCATTTCCTCGACTTTTTGGATCAGCTTTTCCTTGCTTCCTTTAAGGGATTTATTCATTTCCTCTTTAAGGACCTCTATCATCATCATAAAGTTAGTTTTAAGATCATTTTTTCATGCTTCAGCTGTGTTGTAATATTCAGGGCTTGGTGTAGTTGAATGGCTGGGCTCTCATGGTGAGACATTGCTTGCCTATTGTTATGTTATTACACTGATGTTTAGTCATCTTGATTTGGAGTGACTGTAGGTCTAGGTGTTGATTTATGGGCTTGTTTTTGTTAGGTGGGTGTTTTTTCTTGATTTTTGTTCCTCTCAGGTCTTCTGGCTGGGGTGACCTGGTTTTTAATGAGCTGGTGTGGCCTCTGGTGAAGTAGAAGGGTTCCTCCAGAAGTATGGACCTGGATAATGTTACAAAGAGAGGAGAGAGAGTTTGGGTTATGCTAGGCAGGCTAGGGCAAGCTGAGAGGGTGGTCTTATCTTGGTTTCAGGGAGATAGCCTGGTCTCCAGTGGAGTTGGAGTCTTCTGCTGGAGGTTTGTCTAGGATATGGTGACAAGGAGAGAAAGGGCAATTGGGGTTATGCTGGGTGAACTGGGGTTAGGTGGTGTGTCAGTCTTACTTGGGGTTCAGGATGCTGGCCTCGCTTCTGATGGGGTAGGCATCTCTACCTATTGTTTAAATCTTAAATGACAAATGCCATTATTCCATGTGGAGTGGAAGCATCATTTTGAAATTTTACTGCCTAACTAGAGACTTGAAGCAACTAGATGGATTTCACTAGGATTTCCTTGTTCTCTTCATATGAAGTCAGGAAGCAGCATGTTTAAATTCCTGACCTCTTTGATTCTGTCAAACTGTGAGTGGAATGCAAAAGTCACACAGCAGAGAGGGAGGAGCCAGTCACTAAAGGCAATGGCCCCTCATCAAATATTTTACAAGTTATTAAAACAACAATCCATCTTATCATTTGTAAAATAATTTTTTTTTTTTCGAGACAGGGTTTCTCTGTGTAGCTTTGCGCCTTTCCTGGGACTCGCTTGGTAGCCCAGGCTGGCCTCAAACTCACAGAGATCTACCTGGCTCTGCCTCCCGAGTGCTGGGATTAAAGGCATGCACCACCACCACCTGGCTAAAATAAGTATTTTTATAGGAACCTGCAGATTCACTGAAACAGCCAACAAGGAACTGTATACAAAGCCTCAAGCTATACCTATTGGTAAATGGTAACTTTTACTATATTCCTTTTAGGTAACTAGTCGCCTATACCAAAGGATATGGCACACAATGAGAAAAAAATAGTTTATGCTTTGTAATCTTTAGATGTGGCAGGAAATTTTAGTAGGTTTTTTTTTAATGTTAGATCTAGTTTATATTAAAATGATGCTAGCTTGATTGAAGTTTCAAAAAATGAGTGGCTGTTGAAATAATTCAGAGAATGAATAATGAATAAATGGATGTATGAATGGATGTTGTATGTGTGTGTGCTCTCTTAGCACCTATGTCTGACCTTGACCATTTAGAGAAAACCTTTCAGTAGCTGCCATGTTCTAGTAGAGTGAGCTGTTGTGAAGTCTGAAAAAGGAAAATTTGGAGTCTTAGACTTCAAGGGGAGGAGTTTCATTTTTATTTGAAATATCACTTGTGACATTTGATGCAGTGAATGACAAACATGTTTAGAATGTTTTAGGGGAACATTCTAGTCAAGGTGTGAAGGCCAGCAGTGGAGGAAGAGAGACTGCTGGTGAGGCATCAAGCTGAGAAGCAGCTGCAGGGATTTTGACAAAATTAAAAGATAATGAACATCATTTTGGCTAGTGTGTGTTAGGAAAATTGTGTCACTATTCATCAAACTTAAACTGTAGTTTTAGTCATCACTTTCTATTGGGGACATACTGACTGTGTTGTACTGTATGAGGGAAGTGAGTCTTAGAAATCAGGTGATCAAATGACCAAGAATAATGATAGTTGGAATCTAAAGTTTTCTGAATTCGAAAGCTTTGGCTTAAGAAATACATTTCATTGCCAATGATCTGATGCCAGATCTAATCCTGTAGAAGGAACATGCTTCATTGGACCATTAGTGGTCTCTGGACCCAACAGCTTGGTGAAAATTAACTTGTTTGCACCTCTTTCTACAGTCACAGTTATTTGATACTTCCCTGTCTCACATGTCTAGTAATCATAGCTACCAGTTTTTACATCTCACTTTGTCAAACTTTAGAGACACAGTAGATACATCATTCCAAAAGCCTTGTCTAGAAGTGGTGCTATTTCCCAACTTACATGGAACATGAACTCTAGACTACTGGGCTCTTAAGTAAGAATATGTGATGCCCACAGCTCTAAATGGAATTTCTCCATCAAATGCCTCTTGTCAGAGCTTAGAGAACCTTGTGGAAGAGGAGGCAGAAAGTGTAAGAGCCAGAGGGGCTGGAGAAAACCAAGAGAACAAGGCTCTCTAAATCAACTGAGCAAAGCTCATATGAACTCATAGAGACTGAAGCGGCAAGCACAAGACCTACACAGGTCTGCAACAGGTACTCTGAATATATTATAACCTTCAGATTAGTATTTTAATGGGACTCCTAAGTGTGTACATGAGTGGGTCTCTGATTCTTGTGCCATTTCTTGGGACTCTTTTCCTTTTGTTAGTTTTCCTTGTCCAACTATGATGTGATGGATTTTGTTTTATCCTATTTTTGTATTTTATTCTATTATGTTTTGTTGTTATCTCTTACAAGCCTAATCTTTTCTAAGGAGACAGAAAGGGAGCAGATCAGGATAAAAGATAAATTGTGTGTGGAGGTGGGGACTGGGAGAAGTAGAGGAAGGGGGAACTGTAATCAGGATATATTGTATAAGAAAAGTATCTGTTTTCAATAAAAGACCAGGAAATAATGTGTGGTGTGAGTGAGCTGAACACAGGTCAGACACCTCTGTGGCTGGATATAATGAATATGTTTGATTAATTCTCCTTTGATGAACATATGGGTGGAAGATAGTTTCTATCAAGGAAAAAAAAGAGGGCATGCATTGATATCCATTATGTGTATTGTCTTTCTACAAAATAATCCTTTCAAACCAAAGCCTATGACTTGTTTCCTAGACCATATTAGAAGTAAATATATAAAGTAGATCTAGTAACCCATTACATTGTGCATCACAGATATAATGATATACATTCCTCAGTGATTTATTGCTTATTAAACACATTTTCCAAATAGGATGTATTAATGATATTAAAAAGGCTTTTCTCTATGTATTGAAATTCCTATTTTCATTTTAATATGTGATATCATTATCTTTTTACAGGATATGCATCTAAAATCAGTTATAATTTTCCATATGATGATAATTGATAATTTATATCTCCATCTCAAAATGGTGGGATGCATTATATTTTTTTAAATCAGGATCATAGATTATTATAGATCCTTATTCAAAAAGTTACATACTTTATCTTTTTGTTCCTAAATATATGTTATTCTTTGAGGGTATAGTTATAAGAGATGATTAATCAAAATATCAGAAATCACATTTTCAGGGTATAGTGTGTTTCCCAGACAATATGAGAATATAGTCAAAATCTGCTTACAAAAAGTTAAAATACTTATTCTCTTAAACTGCTTGAAGACCTTTCCATTGACTCTAGTGAGCTTTCTAATAATTATCTAGCACATTTACTAAATCTCATATCCTGTTGTATTTTGACATACACTCTGCCTTTTGAGAGTTACAGTAAGATCATAAGATAACTAGGAAGATTATCTTCTTAATGATGAAGTTAAGACTTAGGTAAACTGATTTTCCATACCCACAGTATATTAACATGATTCTTTGTTGTAAAACTCAGAACTCAATTCACTATTAAGATGAAAAGTAACATATTACAGACTTGATATCTTGTGGAATAGCTGTAGATCTAGATTTATGGCTAGGTAGCCAGGATAGTTTCCAATTATGGTGAAGTACCATTTCATAGCTACTACCCATGGATTAAAACATTGTCTTGTAAGGGAAAGAGGGGAATAAATAAAACTCACAAGAAGCTTGCAGGTCTTCTGAGGCTGCTTCTCAAAGTTCATAAACAGTAACCCATTGTTGGGATTAGGGAGAGTCTTTGGTGAGGCTGCCCAAGAGTCAGACAGGGAGCTCAGAGGAAGCAGCTTCCATGAATTGTGGGCCATGCTGAGGAGGTGCCTGAGTCAACAATGATCCTAGAAGTCACCTCAATAAACTCACTGACCCCCCCAAACAAGGATTGTATATAATCACTTCTTTGTTTGTCTTTGTCCTCTGGGGTGAATAGAAATAGACTCACAGGAAATATAAGAAAATATAATTGGTTCCCAAGTGGATATCAGCAGAGCCAATGTTGAATGTGAGAGTGGATCGTATGTGGTGGAAATTGCAAAACGCCCATCTTTCCTCAGTCAGTATGGAACGGTGTGCTCCTTGCAGTGTTAGTTGTATAGTTCCCACTGTTGATGATAAACATTCCACTAGGTTGACCTATCTGGTGCTGGAGCATCTCTTGGATGAATCCCAGATGGCCATCTTCTTCTGGGTAATACAGGATAGCATGCATCCTCAATGAATGGGAATTAGAACAGGAAAAGGAATATGGATACCTTCCAGCATCCTCATTAGCCTTTGCTCAGGCACTAAAGGTAGGAATGTCTTTGACTTAGAAGTGCCATTTCTTCCAGCTGATAGACCATAAGGGAAAGATGATACAAGTTGGATCTGAGCTAAGGAGTCCTGTCTGGCATCTAAAAACTTGAAACACACAGGAAAAATTGAACAGTGAGGAGGATGAGACCAAAGCAGAAGTGATAGAAGATATACCCCAGTCTTATCCCTAGTTCAGATGAAGAGAAATCCATGACTTAGCATGTAAATGGAGTCTTAAGTGATAAACTAGCCTAGGAAACTGTGATAATCAGGAACACTCTGATCAAGAACTCCTTGAATTGAGAAATACTTTCAAGAAGAAATTAAAGAGCTTGTCATGGTCTATTCTGTGAAGTGGTGGAATATGGGAACAGACAGGACCAGTCTGAGTGCTGTGTAGACAAAGAAACAAAGTAATAAAACTGCTTAGTATTCTGAGAAGGAGACTGCATAATTGGAAGCAATGTGAAGGACTCAGTCATGATGGACTGGCTCATAGAAGCCATTAGTGACACTTGGTAATAGCTGGCTGAGGTCCCACGAATATCAGGGAATGGAAGACATTATGACAAGGACAGGCATTATTGGAGAAATTGGGCATGAGAGAGGCAGTGTTGGATGCTGTGTTCACCCAGTCAGAAAGGACTAAACTCACAACAACAGAGTTAAGAAATAAGTGAACTCAGCAGGGCCTGAGGACTATATGGGATGGTAGTGGTTTGAGTGAGTCCGTTGACAGGATGCGATGTTTATGATGTAGAAGCAGCTGTGGCATGTCTGAAGGAATTGGATCAGTTGACAAATTAGGTCCATGAGGTACTAAAGTATTCAGGAAGGAATGAACAAATCAGAAAGCAGACAGTGATGCCTGACCCGGTCATTTGAAAGTAAGTGTAGCAAGATTTGTGTGAAGCTAGAGTTTCTGAGGAAGTCATTGATAGGAAGTCAAATAAATGCTCATAAAACTCTTTGAGGTTTAAGACTTCAACAGTTCACTAAAGAAGTTTGTATCGCCGGGCGTTGGTGGCGCACGCCTTTAATCCCAGCACTCGGGAGGCAGAGGCAGGCGGATCTTTGTGAGTTCGAGGCCAGCCTGGGCTACCAAGTGAGCTCCAGGAAAGGCGCAAAGCTACACAGAGAAACCCTGTCTCGAAAAAAACCAAAAAAAAAAAAAAAAAAAAAAAAAAGAAGTTTGTATCACACAGTGGCTCAGGTGGAAAAGATGGAGCTTGTTCTGGAGTTAGGTAATTATCTCCATAACGTATGTTGATTCTCTGTAATTCTCCCTGTAAGACAGTATACTGAGGTAGAGATTGTTCATGCAGCTTAGGGGCCTTTCAGTAACCAGTTGTGACAGATGTGTAGTTTCAACAGTGCTGCTTCAGAGTCTGTTGGAACTGGGGATCTGGCTCAAGGGGCAGCTGCAGTAGTGTGATCGTGGCTCTCCTCCTCCTTGTCACTGAGCTGGGACCCCCATCAGGAGTTAGTCCACTGCAGCCTGTTGGAATGGAAAGATGCATGGCAACCCTGTCACAGTGCGTTAAAAAAAAGGACAAATGGTTTATGGAGAATGACTATGGCTTATGGGGATCTGTATGGACTGAATTCCCCCACCTATACCACCATACCCCAATATTATGGTATTAAAAATTAAAAACAATTGATATAAGTTGTAAAATATTAGATCTTGCTAATAGTCTTTTATTTATTATTTTTATTATATTTATATATTATTATTAATTTCCTGATGAATCCCAAGATCTATTCATGCTTTCTTGGAATAAATGGGCAGTACACATTCAAAGAACCTGCCCACTCTTATAAAACAGTTTGATTACATAGTACTATTATGTCTTACAAATTTGAAAATGTATCCGGAAAACCAGCAAAATAGTAGTTGGAATCTTGAATGAGGTCCTTCTATATGGGTGAAAGAAAACACCCTAAGAGCCACCCAAAGTTGTCAAGTTCTTAGTGAAAAACTCTCATTGCTGGGTGTGTGCTGTACCCTGGTGAGTTGTAGACCAGGAAGGTCCCTGATGCTACGCAAACATGAAGATTATTGTCACTGCTTTTGGTTTCATGTCAGAACTGGATGATGAGTCTTTATTGCTAAAGTTATTGCATACTTTTGGTTATAGAATATGAAGAAATCAAGCTGAGACTAAGCTGAAAATATCCTCTCCTACTGGCCTTTTTTTTTTTTTCTTGTCAGAAGGTAGTTTTGGGGAAACTGTCACCAATAGCGCTACTTCATTATGGACAATACATAGTGTATCAGCAACATTCCAGGCAGGATGTGCCTGCTGGTGCAATAGAGGCACAATTATGATGGATGCAACCTACTGCTTTCTGGTTGGATCTAAGGCCCACTTCATAGGAAGAAAGCTATTTGGTACTGTAACTAGGATCAAACCCCAGTGGTTGGAAAGGTCATAGGTCTCAGTGGGGATAGTACTGCTATTGTTTAGTCCAACAGATGTGATATGCCTGCCAAATTGCCTTCTAAAGATTTCTGTTTACACCTATAGATTTATGCCGCTGTTGGAATTAGTTCTGAAAATTCTTACAATGATGAAGTAATGGTTACTGCTGGAGACTCATCAGTCAAACTGCTAAGAGTAGCTTACTGTTTCTGTAGCATGGTGGTGCGATGCTCACTCAGTAAGGCACCATAGAAATGTTTCCTGGCTTCCAAAGGCCTGAGAACTTCATAGACAAAGAGATACAAAGGATTTATGAATCAGAGGAAAGGCATAGCATGTCTTGTAGCTATTTTCTGAAGATTGAACATTCTTACATAGAGGGAGTGGGGGAGGCTCTCAAAATTCCCAACAAGGTGTAGAAGTCACTGGTTTCTTCTGTTAAATTTATATAATCAGGAAAGATTTGCTGGGTAGAGAGGTAAGTCTTCAGTGAGTAGCTGCCAGCAAGTTGCACAGAGAACACTAGTGATTTCACTTGCATGAAGCAGCACCTGTAGACCTGGAGTAGTTCAAGTGACCCCCTTGGCTTGCCAAGGTCAATTTGGATGGGAAGCTTTACTCTCTCTGTTTTTCCCTTCTCTCCAGGTGTGGATAGAAATGAATCTCTCTGGAAAGGTAACATAAAACAGAATCTTTAAGTTGAAATGAGAAAGTGATTATTGATTGTTTCAAGACTCTGACATTGCAGTGGAACCAGGACTCCTGGAGACCTAACTCATGTTGTCTTGGAGAACTTAACAGACACCATACTGTCTCCACAAAGTAGGTGATGTTCCTCAGATGCATCTGCAAATGGTCTATCACTTTGTTTGAGGACCTTGAGCTGGGTTACTCTACTCCCAATGTGATTAGTTGTCATGCTTTATATAGGACTAGGACAAGTTCAAGTTAAAGTTCAGAATCCCAGGAAACCCCTGGATCCTAGGACAACTTGATATTACAGCCACTGTATTTATTAAGGAACATCAAGCCAGAGACTCTTCTATTTCTCATGTAGATATTTTTTACAGTCTCTTATCTAGCTATGAAATGACAAATAACACTACTCAGAAATGATGAGTACTTGCTTCTCTCTAAACTTATTACACATAGCTTCAAATGCTAGAGAAAAAATAATGCTTATTTAGGGGACATTTTTTTCCTCTCATCTACACAGTTGCCTCAACTTCATCTGAGTGATTGTTCTATAGGTGGTCCTGAGACCATTTCACTATGACCATAGTTTACCTTAACTATCTTTGACCTTCTCTTCTACAATGAGGAAATTAGAAGCTTCCTAAAGCAGACCAGAGGTTCAACTCAATGGCCTCAGAATATGGGTCAGAATCCAGTCAAAGACAGGGATAAGGACAGAGATGAAGAAAACAAGAAAGGAGTAAGACACAAAACAATATTCTTTGAGGTTCTAGATGGTCTCATGAAGGAGCACATCATGGTGTATTACACAATACTGTCCTTTTACAAAATTATTGTGGGTTTACTTTCTTCTGCTTATAATCAACAGAACACCCCTTTCAAAATTTTTATTCATTCCAGCACTTACATATCCTGGGAAGGCCAACTGCAGGGTGCAAGTTGCCTGCATATGTAACTATGAGGAAACAATTAGAATTACTGCAGTTATGGATATTTAAAAGGCAAGCTCACAGTACACAAAATGATCAATCTTTTTAAAATATACAAGTATATGGTTATTACTTCTAGATTTAATTTATTTCCAATTAAGTTGTCTTATTACCAGACTTATGTATTCCATTTTCTAAACACCCCTATTTGCTTGCTTCTCTATATTTCATATAAAATTATCAATTCTTAGTCATAATTCCTTGCATCCCTTATTCCACCATGCATCCCATTAATATTTGCTGAATAGGGATTTTATGATTAAAGTAAGTTGGTTACTTTGGGTCCAAAATGCCAATGATTTAATTAATGTTACTCATTTCCTACCAAAATTGCCAGGCATTTAGTTATCTTCCAGGGATCTCTATTGGGAAGTATTAAGGCAACTCTACATAGTTAAAAGGGAGGTTTACTTTGTGGGGTAACTTACAAGTAAAGGGACAGGTTACAGGGTCCAGGAGAGGTGAAATGAAGTCCAGCAGTGTTCTCTGGAGAACTCTGCTTGGTCTACATGCAGCATCCAGGATCCAGGAACCAAGACAGCTGGCACATCCAGATCTTGGGTCTTAAGGGCTCCGGTCTCAGCCCTGCCTCGTAGGCGTGACAGTTACCGGAAGCCTCAATGGGGGTAGCACTTCCAGGTCAAAGCTTGAACAGCTGCCCACTACAGATCTCTTCTTCCCTCCTTTTGTATTTGCATTAAACATAAACATGAGCTTTACTGGGTTTGATATAAGTCTTGGCTTGGAAGCATTGAGATGTAAAACAAAGAAAGAGTAATTTTATCAACAAATGTATGTAATGTCTATTTCGCTTGTTTTAAAAGCCGTATGATATATTTCCAATCATACTGCAGTGTTCACAGTGCACCAGCAAATAAACACACTTTGGCTTTGTGAGGAGTAAGCAATGCCAGTCAAGGTTCTTCTCTGAGGAGAGAAGGTGTCCTTCCTGTGAAAGGGCAGACCACACCATGGCAGCAGCAGTGAGGCCTACAGTGCCCAGTTCCAAGTGCACAGCATTTCAAGCATCCCTTTCTCAGCTTAGGATTCTACTCAAATCAGTTAATAGTTGTGAAAAGAGGAATGAATTAGCAATAAGCAACTCAAGACTTGCTTACAACTTTGGAAACGTGAAGAAGTCATTTTCTCAGTTGGTGTAGCAATCCTAGAAGTTGCAAATAAAGAATGAAATAAACACTGCTCTCAGGATTTTGAAACTCTAGTGATGTAATAAAACTGATAGAACTATGGAAGCATTGCACTGATTCCTAATATACACAGTAGATATGACTGTTTATTTATTTGTGATTATGCTACAATTACAATAACTCTTCCTTTTCCTCCCTCCAAACCTTTCTATATACCCCCTTGCTCTCTTTCAAATTCAGAGCTTCTTTTTTCATTGTTGTTATATGCAATATATACATATCATATATCATATATATGTACACATACATAAATATGCACATTTATATAATTCGTAAACATGTTCAGTCTGTGTAATGTTACTTGTCTGTATGTTTTCAGGATTGATGATTCATATTGAACTAGCCGACTGGTGTGTCTTCCCTGAGGAAGACTCCTTCTCCCACTCTCAGCATTCCCTATTTTCTTGTAGTTCTTTGTGTAGAATATGTGTGTGTATGTGTTTATATACATATCTATATATTCATTTAACAACAGTTTATCAAAAAAGAGATCATAAATATGAAAAAGAGCAAGTAGAGTTATTATGAGAAGATTTTAGGAGGGGAAAGGAAAGAAGAAATGATATAATTATATTATAATCTCAAAAAAAATAAAAGATATGACTAAACCACAGGCCACATCTTTCAGAAAACCAGGTAGACTGCCCACAGACTCTCTCTGCTCCCCCAGACTCAACCCCCCCAGTCTCATCCGTAGTGCTCCAGCAGAACACAAGCTGCACCCTTCCTTTACCCCCCTCATATCTGTGGATCCCAGAGACCATTCCCTCCTAATCTCACTACCCCCAATTATTACTTTTTCCCAGACCCCAACTTCAGTAGGCACCTCTGCTAGCCCAAGGGCAGCTCCTCCCAGGGTAACAAGTAGGCTGAAGGCAGACCCACACCTCTCCTACTGCTCTTAAGATCCAATATTGCCAGTTTCATCCCCAGCTCTGTAGCTGGAAACTTGTGGTCTCACTTTCCTTTTTGACCCCATCCCCAACAGGTGATAATGACCTTCTCCTCCAACCTTCCTTCCCCCAACTCACCCCAATTTTCCAGCACCTAATACCAGCAGGGATTCCCTGTTAAAACAGCACTGAGCAGAAAGGCAAAACAGGCAACACACAACCATCACACTGTCCAAAACTCCAGAGAGGAAACAAAAACCAAGGAGCAAAACACCCAACAAAGACAAACTCAGAAATATGCACCTAGACCATTAATCATCCCAAACAAAGATGCCAAGATGCAAGCATAAAACACAATCAACAACAGCCAGGACAATATGTCCTGCTAGAGCACAGCTGTCTCGCCACAATAGGCCCTGAATATTCTAATGTAGCTGAAGCACAAGAAAAAGACCTTATAACCAACTATAAGAGTATGATAGAAATCCTTAAAGAGGAAATGAGTGAATTCCTTAAAGAAATCCAGGAAAATATAGACAAATAGCTGGGAAACATGAATAATCCCTCAAAGAAATCCAAGAAAACACAAAAAAAAGAGTTGAAGGAAATGAATAAAATGTTCAAGACCTAAGAATTGATATAAAAACAATAAGGAAAACACAAATTGAGGGATTCTGGAAATGAAAAATATAGGAACAGGAACTACATAGGCAAGCTTCACTAACAGAATACAAGAAATGGAAGAAAGAATTTCAGACACTGAAGACATGTCAGAAAAAATGAATATATCAGTCAAAGTAAGTGTTAAATTTTAAAAAACTCCTGACACAAAACTTCCAGGAAATCTGGGACACTATAAAAAGAGCAAACCTAAGAATAAAAGATATAGAGGAAGAAGAAGAAGTCTAGTTCAAAGGTCCAGAAAATATTTTCAACAAAATCATAGGAGAAAATTGTCCTAACATAAAGAAGTAGATGCCTATAAAGGTGGAAGAAACATACAAACACCAAATAGATTGGACCAGAAAAGAAAGTCCATTTGCCACATAATAATCAAAACACTGAACACACAGAAAAAGAAAGAATATTAATAGCTACAAGAGAAAAAGATCAAGTAACTTATAAAGGTAAACAGGGTAGACTATACCCCGTAAGACAAATTGCTAAATGGTCTTATGAATAAAAAATCTGAAGCCAGGTATTAGATCAGAGGAATAGGACAAGCCACAGCCAACCTCACCTTACTGACTCCTCAGCCTCCAAAGAGACCTACTTCCTATATACCCACGCCTATATGCCTTTCTGTCCCTGCTATCTCACTTCCTCTCTCTGCCCTGCTACATCACTTCCTCTTTCTGACCAGCTCTGTCATTTTCTGTCAGTCTGTACAGACCTCCAAACTTCCATGGTTAGTACTGGGATTAAAGGCATGTGCCACCATGCCTGGCTCTGTTCCCAGTGTGGCCTTGAACTCACAGAGATCCAGATGGATCTCTGCATCTCAAATGCTAGGATTAAAGGCATGTGCTACCATTGCCTGACTTCTATGTTTACTATAGTGGCTGGGTTTTTCCTCTGATCCTCAGAAAAGCTTCATGGGGGTTCACAGATAAAATATCATCACAATATCCTACTTCTCAATGTACCTCTAAAAGTCACAAGGGCCTGGGTGAATGTCCTGAAAACACTAAGAAATCACAGATTGCAATCCAGACTACTATACCCAGGGAAGCATTCAATCACTACAAATTGAGAGAACAAGATATTTCATGCTAAAGTCAAATTTAAACAATATCTATCTATAAATCCAGCCATACAAAAGGTGTTAGAAGAAAAAAAAATTACTTAAGAAGGTTAACTACACACAGAAAAACACAGGAAGTAAATAATCTCATACCAGCAAAATGTAAAGAAGGAAAACACACACACACACACACACACACACACACACACACACACAAACACACACATATATACACACAAGAATAAACAATTATTGGTCATTGATATCTCTCAATATCATTGATCTCAATTCCCCAATTAAAATATCAGAATGAAGATGAAAACACCATCCATCCTTCTGCTGCACCCAAGAAACACACCTCTACATCAAGTATATAAATTACCTCAGGGTGAAGGGTTGGAAAAAGATATTCCATGCAAATTTACCTAAGAAGCAAGCTGGTATAGCCATTTTAATATCTAACAAAATAGACTTCAAACCAAAACTAATCAAAGGGGATGAGGAAGGACACTATATACTCATCAAAAGAAAAATACACCAATACATTTCAATTCTTAACATCTATTCCCCAAATACAAGGGCACCCAAGTTTGTAAAGGAAAGACTATTACAGCTTAAATCACATATTGACCTTCACACACTGATAGAGGGAGACCTCAGCACCCTACTCTCACCATCAGATGAGTCATCTAGACAAAATCTAAACAGAGAAATCCTGGAGCTAACAGATGTTATAAACCAAATGGACTTAATAGATAGTTAAAGAACATTTCACTCAAATACAAAGGAATATACATTCTTCTCAGCACCTCATGAAACAGTCTCCAAAATCAACCACAAATCTGGACACAAAACAATTATCCATGGATACGATTAAATTGAAATAACTCCTTGCATCCTATTAGACCACCAAAGATTAAACCTGGATGTTAACATCAACAGAAACATCAGAAAGCTTACAAACTCACAGAAACTGAACAGCTGTTTACTGAATGAAAAATGGGTCAAGACATAAGTAAAGAAAGAAAAAGACTTTCTAGAATTCAGTGAAAATGAATTCACAGCATATCCAAACTTATGAGACACAATGAAAGCAGTTCTAAGAGGAAAGGTCATAGCATTAAGGGCCTACATTAAAAAATGGAGAGATCCCATAGTAGCAACTTAACAGCACACTTGAAAGCTCTAGAACAAGAAGAAGAAACCATACCTAAGAATAGACAGCAAGAAATAATCAAACTGAGGGCTGAAATCAATTAAATAGAAACAAAAAGAACAACACAAAGAATTAATGAAATGAAGAGTTGATCTTTTGAGAAAATCAACAAGATAGACAAACCCTTATACATGTTAACTGAAAAAGAGAGACTATCCAATTAACAAAATCAGAAATGAAAAGGGGGCATAACAACAGATACCAAGGAAATCCAGAAAATCATAATGACATACTTTAAAAACCTGTACTCCATTAAATTGGAAAATCTAAAAGAAATGGATAATTTTCTCAATAGGTACTACTTACCAAACTTAATTAAGATCAGATTAACAATTTATGTAGACCTATAACCCTTACTGAAACAGAAACAATTATTAAAAGTCTCCCAACCAAAAAAGCCCAGGGCTAGATGGTTTTAGCACAGACTTCTTCCATGTATTAAAATAAAAGTTAATGCTAATTCTCCTTAAATTATTCCACAAAATAGAAATAGAAAGAACGTTGCCCAACTCATTTTATGAGATCATGGTCACCCTGATAACCAAGCCACATAAAGACTCAACAAAGAAAGAGAATTACAGATCAATTTCCTTTATGAACATCGATGCAAAAATACTCAATAAAATATTGACAAACTGAATCCAAGAACACAACAAAAAGATCATCCACCATGATCAAGTAGGCTTCATCCCAGAGATGCAGAGATGGTTCCACATATGAAAATCTGCTAATGTAATCTACCATATAAACAAATTGAAAGAAAAAAAAACATATAATCATCACATTAGATACTGAAAGTGACTTTGACAAAATCCAATACCCCTTCATGATAAAAGTCTTGGAGATCCCAGGGATACAAGGAACATTGCTGTGAGATGATCTTTCTGTATGCTGTGAATATGTGTTGCTACTATTGGTTAATGAAGAAGCTATAGCCAGGTGGGAAATCCAAGAGAGATACAGAAAGAAGGGTGGAATGGGGGAGATGATGAGAGCTGTTAGAGGAGCAAGATGTAATAGAACACTGATAAAGCCACAAGACATGTGGTGATACATAGATTAATAGAAATGGGTTAATATAAGATATAATAGCTAGCTAGCACTAAGCCTGAGCCATAGATCAAACAGTTTATAATTAATATTAAGCCTCTGAGTGATTATTTTATAAAACCAGCTGCTGCCCAGGTAGGACTGGGCGGATGGAGAAATTTCAGTCTACAGGACATACCTAAATATAATAAAGGTAATTTGCAGCAAGCCTATAGACCACATCAAATTAAATGGAGAGAAACTCTAATTCCACTAAAATCAAGGACAAGACAAGGCTATACACTCCATATTTATTCAATAAATTACCTGAAGTTGTAGTTAGAGCAATAATACAACTGAAAGAGATCTGTAGGAAGACAAAGTCTATGAGGCTGAGAGATAAGCCAACCTGGAGTCTGCCTGGGGGCCTAGCAAAAGGTACTGTCAGAGGTCCTGATCATGCCTAGCCAATGAAAGGTGACCACACAAAGTCACCAGATCAAGATGCAGCCTGGGTGATGAGAGGAGGGTATATAAGCCTCTCCCCATTGCTAAATAAATGAGTCTTCTGTTTGCCTTTTACCTGATTCCTCATGTCTGTGCTGTTGACTCCATGCCTTTTAACCCCCTCCCCAGAGGGAGCTGTTCAGACCTAGCAACATCTGGCACCTGAACAGGGGCTTCATACATGCATGGGTGATGTGCTTGCCTGGGTCAGAGTCCTTTTTTTTTCCATTGCAGCTGTAATTTTGGGTTTTTGATTTTTGTCTGTTTTTGCCACTTCTGTTTATGGCATGAGTAGTTACATTTGCTTTCCCAGCGCCAGTTCTAGTCATCTCCCTACCCTCACTCAAGATGCTGGACAGCACCAAGACAGTGTGTTTCAATGATAAGAGCCCTCAATGTTGTATATTTTTGGTCCCTTTGGCAGGTAAATATTGGGACCCCCTTTTCTTTCCTTCTTTTGTGTTGTCTGTCATGTTTATCTGCCTGTCTGGTTAGGAAGGCACTTTTTTTTTTCTGTTTCAGTTTGCTCAGTGCCTCCACATAAGGGCTGACCACCCCCAGGAGGCTGAACCATGGTTCAGCTTCCAAATGCCATCCCTCATCTGGAGATACCATGTGGGCATATAGCCATGGCCTAAGAAACAAACCACATAAGTCCCCCACTAAGCATAAAACATAAATGGTCTGACACAATTTTCCACTCCTATTGACTGCCTTCTTCTCTCTGACTGTTGCTCACCTGCTGCCTCCCACTACAAAATGGGTAACCTCACTATCACCTCTACCCCTTCCATGTCTGATCTCTCTATGGCATCCAATGATGAGGAGGCATGCTGTGGGATGTTCTGTATGACAAATGTGTTGCTAATAAAACACTGATTGGCCACTGGCTAGGCAGGAAGTATAGGCGGAACTAACAGAGAAAATAAAAAGAACAGGAAGGTGGAGGGAGTCGCTGCCAGCCACCACCAGGACAAGCAGCATGTGAAGATGCTGGTAAGCCACGAGCCACGTGGCAAGGTATAGATTTATGGAGATGGATTAATTTAAGATATAAGGACAGTTAGCAAGAAGCCTGCCACAGCCATACAGTTTGTAAGCAATATAAGTCTCTGTGTTTACTTGGTTGGGTCTGAGCAGCTGTGGGACTGGCAGGTGAAAGAGATTTATCCTGACCATGGGCCAGGCAGGAAAACTCAAGCCTCAGAGGCAGACAGTTCAGGCCCCACAAAACCTCCTGTACAGTGTGTGTCCACAGTTAAGACTGCATGTGCTGCTTCCCCTCAGCTCCACTCCTGCTGCAGGAGGCTATATCTCTACTGCAGTACCCTTGAAGTCAAGTACCTCAATGTCCACCTGCCCCTGAAGGTGCAAATTCCCTCACACTGTGGTATGCCCCCCAGTCACCACAGTACTCTCATCTCAGGCCTCAAAGGCCAGCAGAAGCCTTTCCAGTCAACCTGGGACAAAATGCCATTAACCAGCCCTGAATTCCCACCCCTTAGTGGACTCTCCCTTATCCGGAAGGTGACTAATGAGTCAGGCCCAGATTCACCTTACTTTGAACAGGTCCTCACTCAATGAGCAAAGCAACTGCAGACTTACTTTGATTGGGGTAGTCTGCTCAAAGCTGTGCTGGAGCTGGCTGCATTTCTTAGCTGGAAATTGGCTTAGGATGGTCAAGCATGCTCATGCATAAACACACCTCTTAATTTACATTCCAGTGACCCTTGACATGCTCATTGAATGAGGTATCTTTGTCCATCCTATCCATCAGGCACAGATTGGCCATCAAACCCACTACCAACAGGTTTCTGACCTGGCCTTCAAGGCTCTTAAGGCATGTACCCCACAGGATCCTTCAGCTTACTTCCACAATCTTATTCAACAGCCAGGGGAACATTTTACTGATTTTTCTCACATGTGTCAATGAGGCAGCGGAGTGAAGAGTAGACCTGGGCTCCACTAGGGAAATGTTAATTAAACAATTGGGTTGGGAATGGCTTAGTGCCCCCATCTGCAATGTGGTCACACTGGTCCACAATGAGGACATTCACAAGTGGGTACTGCCCACAAGAGATCTTGACCCCAATAATGGCCCCATTGCTGCCCTCGCTGCTTACCTGGATGCCCTCCTTTCAGACAGACAGCATGCCAACAACATACCCAAGGGTCCCCAAGTACATAGATCTTGCTGGAGATGTGACAAACCAGGCCATTTGTGGTGTGACTGCTCCCAGAGCCTACCTCTACCCCTAGTAAGATGGAAAGACCCTATCTTCTTCCAATGGCAGCCACCAGCCCCTCTGCTGACCTTTGGAAGAGGATATGTTTGTGTTTTTTCTCAGAGTACAACAAGAGAGATACATCCTGCCGTGGATCAGCCCACCTCCTCCAAAGAAGGATTGACCATGGATGCATAATGTACATACTCACCACCATTCCTCCTTTTATTCCTCCAAAAGCAGAGGATCTATGGGCTCTGGTACCCTTGCCTCCCATTCTGTTGCCAGTGGCAATTAACTCCCCTGCTTTTCCTGTGATATTTACCACCAACTTTTCCCTAGGTCTGTCCTTTTGCCACCAAAAAATTGGAGGGTGCCTGGTCTGTGGAGGAAGCCTTTGCTTTACTGCTACCACCATTTTTCCCTCTTTCTTTCCTTCTTTCCTTCTTTCTTTCTTTCTTTCTTTCTTTCTTTCTTTCTTTCTTTCTTTCTTTCTTTC
>CABHPP010106570.1:32709-47151 GCA_902168425.1 Peromyscus attwateri
CTCCCCTGAGGAGTCAGCCCAGCCTGGTAGATTCAGTTGAGGCAGGTCCAGTCCCCTCCTCCCTGCACCAAGGCTGAGCAAAGTGTCCCAGCATAGGCCCTACGTTCCAAAAAGCCAGCTCATGCACCAAGGGCAGGTCCTGGTCCCACTGCCCGGGGGCCTCCCAAACAGTTCAAGCTCATCAACTGTCCCACTTATCCAGAGGGCCTGGTCCAGTTCCATGGGGCCTCCTCAGCCATTGGTTCACAGCTCATGTGTTTCTCCTATTTTGGCTATTTGTCCCTGTGCTTTTTCCAATCATGATCTCCATATCTCTTGCTCATACAATCCCTCCTCTCTCTTGCTGATTGGACTCCTGGAGCTCCACCTGGGGTTTGACTGTGGATCTCTGCATCTACTTCTACCAGTCACTGGATGAGAGTTCTATCATGACAGTTAGGGTGTTCGGCCATCTGATCACCAGAGTAGGCCAGCTCAGGCACTCTCTCGACTATTGCCACTAGTCCATAGTTATCTTTGTGGATTTCTGGGGACCTCTCTAGCACTCCACCTCCTCCCATTCCCATGGGGTCTTCATTTATCATGGTATCTCATTCCCTCTTCTCCCACTCTGCTCCTGATCCAGCTGGAACCTCCTGCTCCCCTAAGCTCCCTTTCCCCCACCCTTGCCCTCCATTACCCCCCCCCTTTACCCCCAGTTTGCTCATGTAGATCTCATCCATTTCTCTGTCACTGGGAGATCCCTGTGTCTTTCTTAGGGTCCTCTTTACTAGGTAGCCTCCCTGGACTTGTGAGTTGCAGTCTAGTTATCCTTTGCTTTACATCTAGTATCCACTTATGAGTGAGTACATACCATGTTTGTCATTCTGAGTCTGGGTTATCTCACTTAGGATGATGTTTTCTAGTTCCATCCATTTGCCTGCAAACTTCATGATGTTATTGTTTTTCTCTGCTGAGTAGTATTCCATTGTGTATATGTACCATATTTTATTTTATCCATTCTTCAGTTGAAGGGCATCTAAGTTGTTTCCAGGTTCTGGCTATTACAATACAAATAATGCTGTTATGAACATAGTTGAGCATGTGTCCTTGTGGTATGATTGAGCATTCCTTGGGTATATGCCCAAGAGTGGTATAGCTGGGTCTTGAGGGAGGTTGATTCCCAATTTTCTAAGACAGCACCATATTGATTTCCAAAGTGGCTGTACAAGTTTGCATTCCCACCAACAATGTAGGAGTGTTCACCTTGCTCCACATCCTCTCCAACATAAGCTGTCTTCAGTGTTTTTGATCTTAGCCATTCTGACAGGTGTAAGATGGTATCTCAGAGTTGTTTTGATTTGCATTTCCCTGATGACTAAGGATGTTGAGCAATTCCTTAAATGTCTTTCAGCCATTTGAGCTTCTTCTGTTGAGAATTCTCTGTTTAGCTCTATAGCCCATTTTTTAATTGGACTGTTGGGTATTTTGATGTCTAATTTCTTGAGTTCTTTATATATTCTGGATATCAGCCCTCTGTCAGATGTGGGGTTGGTGAAGATCTTTTCCCATTCTGTAGGCTGTCGTTTTGTCTTATTGACCATGTCCTTTGTCCTACAAAAGCTTCTCAGTTTCAAGAGATCCCATTTATTAATTGTTTCTCTCAGTGTCTGTGCTACTGGTGTTATATTTAGGAAGTGATCTACAGTGCCAATGCATTCAAGACTACTTCCTATTTTCTCTTCTATCAGGTTCAGATTCTATCAGGATTTATGTTGAGGTCTTTGATCCACTTGGACATAAGTTTTGTGCAGGGTAACAGATATGGATCTATTTGCAAGCTTCTGCATGTTGACATCCAATTATGCCAGCATCATTTGTTGAAAATGCTTTCTTTTTCCATTGTACAGTTTTGGCTTCTTTGTCAAAAATCATATGTTTATAGGTGTGTGGATTAATGTCAGGGTCTTCAGTAGGATTCTTTTGGTTCATATGTTGGTTTTTATGCCAGTACCAAGCTGTTTTTATTACTGTAGCTCTATAGTAGAGCTTGAAGTCAGGGATTATGATGCCTCCAGAGGTTGTTTTATTATACAGGATTCTTTTGGCTATCCTGGGTTTTTTGTTTTTCCATAAGAAGTTGAGTATTGTTCTTTGCAGGTCTGTGAAGAATTGTGTTGGGATTTTGATGGGGATTGCACTAAATCTGTAGATTGCTTTTGGTAAGATTGACATTTTTACTCTGTTAATCATACCTATCCATGAGCATGGGAGATCTTTCCATTTTCTGACATCTTCTTCAATTTCTTTCTTCAGAGACTTAAAGTTCTTTTCATACAGGGCCTTAGTTTGCTTAGTTAGAGTTACCCCAATATATTTTCTATTAATTGTGGCTATTATAAAGGGTGATGTTCCTCTTATTTCTTTCAGAGCCCATTTATCATTTGTATATAGGAGGGCTACTGATTTTTTTTTGAGTTAATCTTGTATCCTGATACATTACTGAAGGTGTTTATAAACTATATGAGTTCCTTGGTCAAATTTTTGGGATTGGTTATGTATACTATCATGTCATCTCCAAATAGTGAAAGCATGACTTCTTCCTTTTCATTTTGTATTCCCTTGATCTCCTTATGTTGTGTTATTGCTCTGGCTAGAACTTCAAGTGCTATATTGAATAAGTAGGGGGAGAGCAGACAGCTTTGTCTTGTTCCTGATTTTAGTAGAATTGCTTTGGGTTTCTCTCCATTTACTTTGATGTTGGCTGTTGGCTTGCAGTAAATTGCCTTTATTATGTTTAGGTATGTTCTCTGTATTCCTGATCTCTCCAAGACCTTTATCATGAAGGGGTGTTGGATTTTGTCAAAGGCCTTTTCAGCATCTAGTGAGATAATGATGTGGTTTTTTTTCTTTCAGTTTGTTTATATGGTGTATTACCTTGACAGACCTTCATATGTTGAACTACCCTTGCATCTCTGGGATGAAGCCTACTTGATCATGGTGGATAATTGTTGTGATGTGTTCTTGGAGTCTGTTTGACAATATTTTATTGAGAATTTTGCATCAATGTTCATGAGGAAAATTGTTCTGTAGTTGTCTTTCTTTGTTGCATCTTTGTTTGGCTTGGGAATCAGGGTAATTGTAGCCTCATAGAAGGATTTTGGTAATATTCCTTCTGTTTCTATTGTGTGGAACAATTTAAAGAGCATTGGTATTATCTCTTCTTTGAAGATCTGGTAGAATTCTGTGTTGAAACCATCCGGTCCTGGGCTTTTTTTGGTTGGGAGACTTTTAATGACTGTTTCTATTTCCTTAGGGGTTATTGGTCTATTTAAATAGTTTATCTGGTCTTGATTTAACTTAGGTATGTGGTACCTATCAAGAAAATTATCCATTTCTTTTAGATTTTCCAGTTTTGTGGCTTAGAGGTTTTTGAAGTATGACCTGATGATTCTCTGAATTTCCTCATTGTTAGTTGTTATGTCTCCCTTTTCATTTCTGATTTTGCTAATTTGGATGTTCTCTCTCTCTGCCTTTTGGTTAGTTTGGACAGGGGCTTGTCTATCTTGTTGATTTTCTCAAAGAACCAACTCTTTGTTTCATTGATTCATTGTATTGTTCTCTTTGTTTCTATTTTATTGATTTTAGCTCTCAATTTGATTATTTCCTGGCATCTATTCCTCCTGGGTGATTCTGCTTCTTTTTGTTCTAGAGCTTTCAGATGTGCTGTTAAGTGTGAGATTTCTCCAACTTCTTTATGTGGGCATTTAGTGCTATGAATTTTCCTCTTAGCACTGCTTTCATAGCATCCCATAAGTTTGGGTGTGTGGTGTCTTCATTTTCATTGATCTCCAGAAGTCTTTAATTTCTTTCTTTATTTCTTCCTTGACCTATTGGTGATTCAGTTGAGCATTATTCAGTTTCCATGAGATTGTAGGCTTTCAGTAATTTTTGTTGTTGTTGAAATCTAACTTTAATCCATGGTGGCCTGATAGAACACAGGAGGTTATTCCATTTTTTTGTATCTGTTGAGATTTGTTTTGTGGCCATGTATGTGGTCGATTTTGGAGAAGGTTCCATGGGGTGCTGAGAAGAAGGTATATTCTTTTTTGTTAAGATGGAATATTCTGTAGATATCAGTTAAGTCCATTTGAGTCATAACACCAGTTAAGTCCTTTATTTCTCTGTTAAGTTTTGATTTGGCAGATCTGTCCAGTGGTGAGAGTGGGGTGTTGAAGTCTCCCACTATTAATGTGTGGAGTTTTATGTGTGATTTAAGCTTTAGTAATGTTTCTTTTACATATGTGGGTGCCCTTGTGTTTGGGGCATAAATGTTCAGAATTGAAACTTCATCTTGGTGGATCTTTCCTGTGATTAGTATGTAATATCCTTCTTGATCTCTTTTGATTGATTTTAGTTTGAAGTCTATTTTGCTGAATATTAGGATGGCTACACCAGCTTGCTTCTTAAGACCATTTGATTGGAAAGACTTTTCCCAGTCTTTTATTCTGAGGTAGTGTGTTTGAAATTAAGGTGTGTTTCTTGTATGCAGCAGAAAGATGGGTCCTGCTTTCATATCCATTCTGTTAGCCTGTGTCTTTTTATAGGTGAATTAAGTCCATTGATATTAAGGGATATTAACAACCAGTGATTGCTAGTTCCTGTTATCTTTTGGTGGTAGTGTCTGTGTACTTCTCTTCTTTGGGGTTTACTGCTTTGGGGTTATCTATTGCCTGTGTTTTTGTGGGTGTATCTGACTTCCTTAGGTTGGAATTTTCCTTCTAGTGCTTTCTGTGGAGCTGGATTTGTGGATAGGTATTGTTTAAATCTAGTTTTGTCTTGGAATGTCTTGTTCACTCTGTCTATGATGATTGAAAGTTTTGCTGGGTATATTAGTCTAGGCTGGCATCCATGGTCTCTTAGTGTCTGCATTACCTCTGTCCAGGACCTTCTGGCTTTCAAAGTCTCCATTGAGAAATTGGGTGTTATTCTGATGGCTTTGCCTTTATAAGTCACTTGGCCTTTTCCCTTTGCTGCTTTTAATATTCTTTCTTTATTCTGTAGGTTTAGTTGTTTAATTATTATGTGGCAAGGAGACTTTTTGGGGGGTCTAGTCTGTTTGGTGTTCTATAGGCTTCTTGTATCTTCATAGGTATTTCCTTCTTTAAGTTGGGAAAGTTTTCTTCTATGATCTTGTTGAATATATTTTCTGTGCTTTTGAGTTGGTGTTCTTCTCCTTCCTCTATCCCTATTATTCTTAGATTTGGTCTTTTCATGGTGTCCCAGATTTCTTGGACATTTTGTGTTATGACATTTTGGCTTTGGTATTTTCTTTGACTGATTAATCCATTTCCTCTATTGTATCCTCTACACCAGAGCTCCTCTCTTCCATCTCTTGTATTCTGTTGGTTATGCTTGCATCTGTGTTTCCTGTTTGTTTACTCAGATTTTCTATTTCCAGCATTCCATCTGTTTTTTTTTTCTTCATTGTTTTTATTTTATTTTTCAGGTCTTGAACTGTTTTCCCTACTTGTTTAATTGCTTTTTCATGATTTTCTTCAAGGGATTTATTAATTTCTTCCAATTTTTTTATTTGTCTTTTCCTCTATTTCTTTATAGATTTCTTCCAATTTTTTGTTTGTCTTTTTCTCAACTTCTTTATTGATTTCTTCACTTTTTTGTTTGTTTTTTCCTCAATTTCATTTTTTTCTTGAAAGTTCTGTAGCATCTTCACAATGCTATTCTTAAGGTCGCCTTTTTCTTCTTCTTCCACCTTGTGATGTTCGGGTCTTGCTGTTGGAGGAGGGCTAGGTTCTGGTGATACTGTATTGATCTTTATGTTGTTGTCTGTACTTCTGCCTTGACATCTGCCCATCTCCTCCTCTAATGGGTATAAGAGGTGCCTGTGTCTGAGTGAGTTGCTGTTGGTCCACTCTGTGCTTGTTGTGTCTGTGTCTCAGGGGGCCCATCTGGGTCTAATCTTAGCTCTTGGTCTAATTGGAGCAGGCAGATTCTGTGTCTCAGGGAGCTTCTCTTGGGTCAACCCAAGCTAGTTGGTTCTGTGACTCACTGATCTGCTCTTGGTCTAATCCAGACTCTTGGTCCAGTCAGAGCTGACAGATTCTGTGTTTCAGAAATCCTCTCTTGGTCCAATGAGATGTGGCAGATTCTACTTCTCAGAAAGCCACTCTTGTTCTAATGAGGGTTGGCATATTCCCTATCTCCTGAGGTTATTCTTGGTCCAGTGACAGCTCTTTGTCCAATGAGAGCTCTCTCTAGGCCCGATAAGAGGTGGGGGTTGGTTTCCAAGCCTCAGGAAGTTGCTGGGGTCTTGGATGGATGGGTATGGGGACAGTGCGTGTAGATTGCAGGATCCACAGTAGGATCTTGGTGAGAGAGGGGTCTTCCTTCAGGAGCCCTGCCTGCTAGCCAGCAACTGGGGCCGAGTTGGGCTGGTGTTCCCAAGGGGTCTTTCTTTCTTTCTTTCTTTCTTGTCCAATGCCCAAGAAATAGAATTAATAGGGCACAAGTCCCTACCGTCCTGTAATCCATGCATCCAGGCAATTTACCTCACTCCTTTAATTACTCCATTCTACTCTGGGAACAAATATCCCATCTCAATATGACCAGGGTCCCAGTGATGTCATTGGAGACAGATTTTTTTAACTAAGGTCTGGTACAACTTTAAAAGCCTATTTGGTCCCTCCTGGATGCTCACATATGCTTTGATTGGCAAGGTGGCATTGTTAATATTTACTCTCTTTAAATGTCTCCTGCAGCATATTCGACAGCAATGAGCACCAACTAAGGTGACTTTTCAGGTGTTAATGGATCTTAGGCATCCTTCTCGAAGTCCTCTGCAGGAGGTTATACATGCCTGGTTATCTGAAATTCAAAAGCTACTGCCTAATCCTCTTCATCTGAGCAGCTCTCCAGGAATGGATGTTTTTTGAGGGCTTGTAGTCAATGATGGTTAAGATCTTGTTAGGCAAGCCTACCTAAGACAGGCACAATCCAGTTGCTGAGCTCTCCTGAGGCAAGGTCAACAAGGCCTGAGCAAAGAACTCTGGCTCCCACTGAGAACCCATGTAATAAATAAAAAGGGATGGATATGTAGGAAGATAAGGCCTAGAGGCCAAGAGATGAGCCAACCTGGAGTTTGCCTAAGGGCTTAGCAACAAGTACTGTCAGAGGTCCTGATCATGCCTAGCTAATGAGGGGTGACCATGCAATGTCGCCGGATCAGAACATAGCCTGGGTGCTGGGAGGAGGGTATATAAGGCTCTCCCCATTGCTGAAAAAAGGAGTCTGCTATTTGCCTTTTACCTGACTCCTAGTGTCTATGCTATTTACACCATGCCTTCTGACCCCCCCTCCCCCAAGGGAGCTGTTAGGACCCAGCAACAGAGATTAAGGGGATACAGTTTGAAAAGGAAGAAGTCAAAGTATCACTATTCATTGATGATATGATAGTATGTATAAGTGACCCCAAATGATCCAGATGTATAATCTCAGCTACTTCTCCAGCACCATGTATGACTCATGCCACCATGCTTCCTTCCATGAGAATATGGAATAAACATCTGAACTGTAAGCCAGCACCCAATGAAATATTTTTCATTATAAAATGCAAATCCAAGTGACTCTATGATTCACTTACACCTGTCAGAGTGGCTAAGATAAAAAAACACAAGTGACAGCTCATGCTGGTAAGGATATGGAGTAAGAGGAATACTCCTCCATTGTAGTTGTGAATGCAAGCTTGTATAGCCAGTATGGAAATTTATATAGTGGTTCCTCAGAAAGTTGGGAATCAATCTATTTCAAGACCCAGCTATAGCAGTCTTGAGCATATACCTAATGGACACTATGTTATCCTACCACAAGGACACTTGCTCAACATGTTCATTGCTGCTCTATTCATAATAATCAGGAATTGGAAACAAACTAGATATCCCTCAACGGAAGAATGGATAAAGAAAATATGATAAATTTACACAATGCAGTATTACCCAACTGTAATCATGAAATTTGCAGGCAAATGGATGGAGCTAGAAAAAATTCAGAGTAAGGTAACCCAGTCCCAGAAATAAAACTATGGTATTATTCGCTTATAAGAGGATATTAACTGTTAATAAAATGATAACCAAGCTACAATCTGAGAGGAGGGATCTAGGTGAAACACAGCAATCTCCCCAGAAGGGAGAAATAGAATAGATTTTCAGGTATGTTGGAGGGGCCCCATTGCTGAGGATAATACCTGTAGAACTAATTGAATGTGTAAAAGTCAAGCTGTTGCCTACATTGAGACCTCACTCCTACATTCTAGTCTTTTTGGTATGGGAAGGTACTCTGCAGGCTACAGAAAGGAAATGTGGACACCAACCTAGCCATAGAACTTTTAGCCTACAATCTGTCCTGCCTACAAAATATACTAGGGCAATGGTGGCACAGAATGTATGAGAGAAGTTAACCAATGTCTGGTTTGATCTAAGGCCCACTCTCTATCCACTGCTTAAGTAACCAAGAACCAGAGACTAGATAATCCAGTGATCTAGTGCAAAACCAAACAGTACTGGTTAAAAAAAAACAATAAAATTATTTCTAATGATATTCTGCTATTCTCATAGATCAGTGCTTTATCTAGTCATTATCAGATAGGCTTCCTTTGGCAGCAGATGAGAACAGATGCAGACACTCACAGCTGGACAACATGTGGAGATCTCCATCAAATTTCTCCCCTCAGAGCACAGGGAATTGCCTGGCTAAGAAAGTGGAAAGACTGTAAGGGCCAGAGAGGATGAAGAATACCAGAAGAACAAGGTGCTCTGAATCAACTAAGCAAGGCATATATGACATCCCAGAGATTGCAGAATCAAGCACAGGGCCTACATGGATCTGCAACAGGTCCTCTGTGCATGTATGATAGCTATTAGCTTACTATTTTTATGCGACTTCTAACTGTGAGAACCAGTGGGTCTCTGAGTCTTGTGCCTGCTCTTGGGTGTCTTTTCCAGCTTTGATGTGATAGTTTTTGCTTCCTCTTATTATATTTTATTTTATTGTGTTTGGTTGCCATCTCTTAGAAGCCTGTTCTTTTCTAACTAGAGACAGTAAGGGAGGGGATCTGGAGGGGAGAAGAAGTGAGGAGGAATTGGAAAGAGGGAAAACTACAGTTGCGATATATTATATGAGAAATGAATCTATTTTCAATGAAAGGAAAAAAGGAAAGAAAATGTCAGAAAAAAAGAAAATCAATTTGAGATAAATTAAAAGTACATTGTGATTTTAATATTAATTTGAGAAATTTACCTAACAATATGTTAAAATAAAACAAAACAACAAGAATCCTCCTTTATACTTTATAGAACTAATTGTTTGATCATCATTATGTAACTTTGTTATGTCTAATTGCCCGGGCATCCCCTGCCAGCATTGCTTTGTTATTCACCTTTATACTCTTTATGTTGCTCACCAAAATGACTTACATAGAAAATTTAATATTACACTGATTTTTAAAGGATTATGTAAACATGTTATATAAACACAAAAGGTGATGTTTCTTCCCTGAACAATAATACCTTTTTAAGCTATGGTTCAGATCACCTGGTCCCAGAGTCAAAATGAGACTAGAAAACAATTTTAGCCAACAGGACTTGGTTGTTTGCTCCAAGAAACTTTTGCCTGAAGAAAATATGGCTGTAAACCAACAATATATATTCAAAATTTCCAAATCTAGGTTAATATATCGAATATATTATATAATATAAATAATATAATTATATAATATATGTTATCTATATTAACTTGGATTTTGAAATTTTGAATACATATATACATTTGAAAATGTGAATATATACACACACATATACATATACATACATACACACACACACACACACACACACATATATATATATATATATATATAATTTGTTTTGTTTTTCAAGACAAGGTTTCTCTATGTAGCCCTGGCTGTCCTGGAACCCATTCTGGCCTCAAACTCAGAGATCCATCTGCAAGTGGTGGGATTAAATGCATCCACCACCACTGCCAGGCATGGTTAATATTTTTATGTTGGCATTTCTGACATTTTTCTCAGTGCTTGGAATATAGAGAACAATTTTCTTTTTCTTGAAAGACTGTTCAGTATGATAAGATCTTATGTAAGATTTCTACGAATAAATGAATAGTTCAAATAAAACTCAACATTTTTTGATCAGATGCATAGCACCATTTTTCCTTCTCCCTCACTGCACTTAGCAAACTGTTGATTTAATGTGTTATTTTTCCTAGTTCATTGAGTCAGTGTTAAGTTAGAAAGTTTATTTTTGTTCGTTTCAAGTCTAATTTCTTTGGAAATCTAGTTGAGGCAACCTTGAGATTTTAAACTCTTTGTGAACCACAGAACAATGATTACTGTGTTCAAGTCATGAAAGAAGCAAAGCAAATAACTTGTTTCTGTTAGCTTGTGACTCAGAATTCAGTGTTCTGAGCTTAACTGTGTAACAGCTTTTGTAAGTTGCAAAGAACTCTATACATGTAAAATTTTCTGATTCCAGAATGGAGCAGAGTGCCTGACACTTATGAGGAATGCAAGAATGTTCAGAGTGAGTGACAGCTCTGGGTCTACAATTAGAAAGCTTTGTAAAGGTCTGAATGATTTAACTTCAGCTTATGTTTTCACGTAGTTCAGCTGCAAATATCAGGTTCTTCCCCAAGCACTGGTTTCATCCAAAGAAAAGGAGAAAGAAAAGCCAGGATAGCATTTGCAGGAAGGGAGCAAGGGACTGGTGGAGCTGCCACACCCCAGTGTCCATTCCAATCTTAGTAAATGGTGCCCAGGAAACCAACTATTTGTGTTGCTGTGCTTGTGCATTCAGAAGTGGGTGGGTTTCTCCCTTAGCAACTCAAGAGTGGGCAGCCACAGAGGAGTCAGTTTCCAGAATGACTTCATTGGGAGCTTGGCAGAGTTCTAGAATAATTGGGCATGAGTCTTCTTACTTTGCTGTGATTTTTATCCCTGAAGTTTGCTTTAGGGCTACTGAGCTATATGTCAAACTTCTGAAGGAAACATTGTACTAGTGGTTCTCAACCTTCCTAATGCTGTGACCCTTTAATACAGATCCTCATGTTGTGGTGTCCCCCAACCATAAATTATGTTCATTAGTACTTCATAACTGTAATTTTTCCACTTATGAATAATAACTTAAATATTTGTGGTTTCCAATGGTCTTTGGTGAAGGCTATGAAAGGGTCCTTTGATCCCCAAATGGGTCATGAATCACAAGTTGAAAAGCACTGCATTATACAATATAAAGACAAAGAATCACACAAATTCTAATGAGGGTTTAAGGCAACAAATAGACAATTGTTAGTGCATGCAGACAACAGAAGCTCTGGTTGGGGGAAAAAAGATCTGGTTTCTATTTTAATGCCTTCCATTATGAAGAGCAAGAGAATAGAAAATGTTGTTCATTGTAAAGTTTGTTTTCCCTCCAAAGTACCTCCACTGCCTCCCCAGAAGTCTCTTGTCCTTGCTTTTTACCTTCTAAAATAATTACAAGGTAAATCTTCCCCATGTCTCTCTCTCTCTCTCTCTCTCTCTCTCTCTCTCTCTCTCTCTCTCTCTCTCTCTCTCTCTCTCACACACACACACACACACACACACACACACACACACACACACACACTTTAACGTTCTGTAGAAAAAAATTGTCTTAAGGAAGAACATTGCATCATAGAAATGGTGGAAGATAGAAAACTTTATGTATTTAGAAAAGAATGTAAAAACAGTTTTCAATGGCATGCTTTCCTTGTTTGTTTCTCAGTCAAAGAGGGCAGTGTAGAGCATTCTGTCCAGTTGACATTAAGAAGACTCTTCTCTGGAGAGTGTGACAGGTGTAGGTGATGACTAACATCTCATCATGGGAATCCTGTGGAGCTCCCAGGAAAAACTAGCAAGCTTCTTGCTTATTATTTGTGGGTTGAGGAAGATGGGTGCTCTTCCAGGAGAAATATGCTTCTACTTCTCACAAAGATGGATGAATAATTGCGTGAAGAAGCAGGTTAATTATGGAGGTAAACAGTGGGAAGGAGAGGTGAGAGTCTAACAGGAGTCCTAGGTCAGACATATAACTCGGGATCCCAACGTATCAGGCCTGATCCAAAAGAAAACAAAGTAATCGTTAAAAGGCAAGCTGTATTGGAAAGATGAGCAGGATCAAGCCTCTCATGCCATATTTGGAACGCTATTAAGAACTTTAGTTTAAATATAGGAAAAATTGAGATGGGATGAGATGTATGCCTAATTAAGGAGTATTGGTCAGTCTACTGGTTAATTATTATCTCCATCCTGGTTCTACAAACCCTCTTTGCTTGAGAGGGGCAGTCTGGTTCCCATGAGATGACTGCTTCTCTAGACTGGGTAAACTCATCATATAGTGATCAGTAGGTGATCTTGTAATAGAGATGGCTGACAAAATGACAGAGTTTCTGGAACCTTCTTGGAGGTTTGGAATAGGACATTGTAAAAGCTGACATCAAGATACCCCAAATGACTCAGCTTTTTGCCTTTAGCCTTGAAAGGGGTGACACAGCTTAGGGATCTGCAGTGTTTACACTGCTTGATGGATTAACATCTTTTCCTACAGAGTAAGCAGGGAGTTTATTCTAAGTTTTAAGATCAAGGAGTCAGACTCAAGGTGAAACCAAGGGTACCAGGTCTTTCTCCTGCCTTTAGTTCCCTGATGGACTCATGCATTTAACAAAAGCAGCTCTGACTACCTGTAAGAGCAGAATGTTAGATGGAGAAGAATGTCACTTCAGTCATTTAGAATATTGTTGTGATATGCAAATACTTGGAAAGAAGCAGAATGCCCAAGCCTCGGGCTTTGCAGTCTATTCTACCAACTAACAAATATAGGACTTACCATGTGCTAGGCAATCTTATTATACGGTAACTTCTTCAACCATACTGGGGAGACAAAAGAGATATTGACATGTTTCACAAATGAGAAACCACAGCCTGGCAAGTCTTCATATCTTGTCCTACACTGAGAACATTCAGTGGGGCAAGACCAACTTCCACACTGTTATTCTAAACTGGTTGAGAATGTCCTTTAGTCTTTTAGGGACTTCAACTCAGGCTGACCTGGGATTCATGGCTTTGATGAAGAAAAAAATTCCATGACTGGCTAATATGAAGCATACTTGAATATTTTAATAAGTGTTAACATAAACTTTAAGCATAAGGGTTAGGAGAAGGAGCCCTGCTCAGAAAGATGTACTCACATGTGTGTGTGTGCTGCTTAAGGAAGACATGCACAAGTGTGAGTATGAGCTTCTCAAACAGGAGACTCAAGGAATGGTCTTAGAATTAGCTGTGCACACTACTTTATGAGCTGTGCACACCACATCAGCTGTGCACACCACACCAGCTGTGCACACCACATCAGCTGTGCACACCACATCAGCTGTGCACACACTTCATCAACTGTGCACACACTTCATCAGCTGTGCACACACTTCATCAGCTGTGCACACCACATCAGCTATACACACCACATCAGCTGTGCACACCACATCAGCTGTGCACACCACATCAGCTGTGCACACACTTCATCAGCTGTACACACCACATCAGCTGTGCACCCTATATCAGCTGTGCATACCACTTTGGTGACACTCAAGTTTTATCTTAAAAATCTATAAGACACTTTTCCTTTTCTCTCTCCTTTGAGAAGTCAGGTCATAGGCTGTCTCCAGAGAAGCTTTGGGTGGATTGTAATCTGGCAGAGAAAATACAGAACCATGGTGACACAGGGATTTAGTGCATCACTTTTTCCTGTAAATGAAGTTTCTGGTGAGATTCTTAGAAAGTTGCAGATTTATGACTAGGAGGGAGAAGAGCCTTAAGGGCCTAACTGTGCAGAACCATTGCTTCCTACAAAAAGACTCCAACATGAAGGGCTCCCTTTCTTCCCCATGTCCATCTGTCCAACTTGCCTCAGTGGTATAGAGCTACTCTACACAGTAGCCAAATTGGACTTTAAATCAAATTCTGAGCTTAGACTAATAACTATGCTCTTCAGTTTGTGGCTGATGAGGACACAGGATCAGAACAGAAGGCTGCATTTTCAGATCTACATTCCAGTTGGGCGTGCTCTAATCTTGAAGAATCCCTGGCACAAATGGCTGGTCCCCAGTTAGAGTGTAGGTTTTATTACCCCTCAAGTAAATGTCCATTTACTGACCATGTGTGTCTGCTTGCTGCTGTCAGCTTCCTGGCCTCAAGTAAACAACCACAAAGGTGAGTCTTCTGTTCCCTCAGACTCTCTGCTCCCTGGATATTTGTCAAATGAATGAATGAAGGCCCTGGGTACCTATTGTTGTCTGTTTAACTTCCCTACTTTTTACTCTGTCTGAAGAATAATTGTACTTTAAATGGACTCTTTTTTTTTT
>CABHPP010106571.1:7585-15909 GCA_902168425.1 Peromyscus attwateri
GCATGGTAGAGTATGCCCATAATCTCAACACTTGTGAGGCAGAAGGATCAGAGGTTCAAGGTCATCTTCTGATATTATAGTGAGTTCCAGGCCATCCATGAGACCTTGTCTCAAAACCCAACAACGAGAGACTAAGGAGAAGGTCCCATGGGTAAGAGAAAGCTTGAGAACTTGGGTTTGAATCCTCAGCATTCACAAAGAAAGCTGGTTATGGCTGCACTGAAAAGCAGAGATAAACCAGGCGGTGGTGGCTCACACCCTTAATCCCAGCACTCCGGAGGCAGAGGCAGGTGAGTTCGAGGCCAGCCTGGTCTGCAGAGTGCATTTCAGGACAACCAGGGCTACACAGTGAAACCCTGTCCCGTAAAGCAAAAACAAACAAAAAACAGAGACAGATTCTGGGAGAGCCTGTCTCAAGGCACTGCATCAAATTCTAAAATCTTGTGATTCTTTTTTTTTTTTTCTTAAGGGAAAAATGTACCAAATAGGCAAAACTACATCTTGATATGTTGCTCCAAATTGGCCATGGCAGTCACAGGGGGCTACTACATGTTGTGACATGCTGCCTGAATTCTAGAGAGAGACTCAGGCCCTTCCCACCGACAGTAACCCTGCTGAATGAGCTACTGTGGCGGCAGGATTTCCTCACTGCTCAGTACTGGCCTAGCGGCTGGCAGCCCAGAGCAGGGAACACCCCACAGAGGATCACACAGGAGTGGGAAGATGATTCCACCTGCCCCTCCTCCTCCTGAAAGGCATCCTGCCCTGAGCAGCTTGCAGCTGAGTAGGAGAATCACTGCCAAACCGCTGCTTGCGCAACAGCTCACTTCCGAGGAGGTACACCAAATATTTGTTGACTGAGTTGTGTCTTCCTCCTGACTTACACGATGGTCCAGATATGTGCTGGCATCCGTGCTCGGGGGTGGGTCAGCGGCTGGGAACGGCTCCAAACACTTCCTAGTCCTCGGTCTTCCTAAGCAACCTACAAGACAGGATTTATTTTAGTTTATAAGAATGGAAACTCACTGAGTCACTCGTGGGGGTGCCGTCGTTAATCCCAGCACTTGGGAGGCTGAGGCAGGTGGATCTCTGGGAGTTCTAGGCCAGCCTGGTCTACAGAGGGAGATAGGGAGACCTTGTCTCAAAAAAAAGAACACCTTCCCTCCTTCCAGGAATTTCTTCATCAGACAAGCTGACATGCTCTTTGTCTCTGCCATTGTTTGACATTTGCTTGCATTGGCTTGTTTATTTATATTTTTGTTTTTATTTAAGATTTAATTTGTTTTTATTTTTATGTGTTATGTATGTTTGTATGCCACTTGCAGGCCCAGTGCCAAAGGACGTCAAAAGAGGGTGTCAGATGCCCTGGAACTGGAGTTACAGGCTGTTGTGAACGTCCATGTGGGTGACGGACTTTCAATCCGGGTCCTCTGGACGAGCAGCTGACTGAGCCATCTCTCCAGCTCCTTGTTTTGTTTTTAAGTGTAATTTTTAAAAGGGATTTCCATTTTGTTTTTAATTACATGTGTGGGTGTTTGTGTCTGTGCCTGGTTCTGTGTACTGTGTGCAGGTACCCAAGGAGTCCAGAAAAGAAGTTGGATCCTCTGGAGATGGAGTCATGGGCAGTTGTGAGCTGCCTAATGTGGGTGCTGAGAACGAAACTCAAGTCCTCTGAAAGGCAGCAAACGTTCTTAACTGCTAGACCACATCCCCTTTTTGTGGGTTTGTGTGTGTGTGTGTGTGTGTGTGTGTGTGTGTGTGTGTGAGAGAGAGAGAGAGAGAGAGAGAGAGAGAGAGAGAGAGAGAGAGAGAGAGAGAGAGAAGGTCTCATGTAGCCTAGCTGGCCTCCAACTTTCTATATAGCTAAGGGTGACCTTGAACCTCTGATTTCCCTGCTTCTTGATGTCCATGTCCAGTTTGTGCAGGGCTTCGTGCGTGCCAGCCAAGAACTCTATCAGCTGAGCCACATCCCCTGCCCCTCTGCTGTTTTCTTTGTGGGTAGCAACTTGAGAAGTTAGCCCTACTCACAGCAGCGAGACCCGCCCGCCCCCCCAGAAGAAGCCTCTCTCCACCTCTGTGTGTTGCTGCCCCACCCACATTCGGCATCTCTGGTTATAGGTACTTTGATCATGAAGTCCTCTTGGTCAAAGCAGACAGAAAAAGCAAGAATGTATGGGCCCAGGACTTACCCTTGCTGGCCTCTGCTCTCTGCTGGCATGATGAGGTTCCCCGATGCAATGACCCACCGAGTACCCAGCCTCCATCACCTCCTAGCCCAGGGAATGGTGCAAAATGTGTGGGGAGGGAGAGTCTTAAACTTGCAGACACTCCTCAAGGATACTGGAGCCCAGACCACCCTACCCCCCCCCCCCACCCCCCCCCCCCCCTCATCGACCACTTCACTCTCTCCTGTGAGGCTTCCAGAGACTCTCAATTGCTTCCAGGATGCAGTCCAAGCTGCAGGTCTGGCCCTCAGCGTCCTCACTTCTTTCTCAGTTTGGTCCCAGCTATGTCTCTGGCACTACCTCCCTCCACCACTGTCTGACTCTCCATTCACCCTGGAGTCCAACTCATGCATTGTCGAAAGGCTGCTTTCCAACTCCTCAGAGCTGCCAGCCATGCCTCCCTCCAACGGCAGCCTGTCTCTTATTAATGGATGCCATCAGGACGGCATTCCGGAAGATGCTGACGTAGGCAGCACCCAGCTGGTTCCAGCACAGGGCCCCTCCCTGGGGCTCACACTGCCCTGGGACTGCACCTGGACAAATCTCATGCAGATTGATTTCCAGAATGGCTCTCTCCAAGGGAGCAGCTGCAGATCCCTCCCACCTCCCAAGAGCTCTGCTGCGGAGCAGAGGCAGTTGTTTTAGGACACATCACAGCATCCTTGCTGCCAAAGTGACAGCTACAATTATGCTTTGGCCGACAGCTGGGGATGAGAGGATGTACAAGCAGCCCAGGCCTCACAAGTGTCCATGAATCAGCAGTTCATGCTGTGTACCCAGCTAGAGGTGGGGTGGGCTCTCCCTGCCCCTCTCTAGATCCTCTGCTGGCTGACACTGTGTTGCCTACAGAACTCAGGGAGCACCTGGAACCCTCAGGTGAACAGTAGAAGCTGCCCCAGGACCCAGGGGAGCAGAAGAGTGGGTTGTAAACCCCAGACAAGACACAGACCTGAGGGGACAGGCACTTGGTTCCTCTACAAAGCCAAGGATAGACCAAGTGTGTCAGGCAGCCTGACATGGGTGTAAAGGTCAAGTCTCTGCTGAGGCCCATCATCAAGCCTGACCCTGTGCTATACACTTCCAGCTCACGAATGCATGCACGTGTGTGTGTGTGTGTGTGTGTGTGTGTGTGTGTGTGTGTGTGTATGTGTGTTTCGTGTCTGTGTGTGTCTGTGTGTCTGTGTGTGTGCTTGAATGCACAGAAGCCAAAGGACAGCACTAGGTCCTTGCTCAATCGTCCTCTGGCTTATCCCCTTGAGACTTCTTGTCTCCCTGAACTGGAGGTTGCAGTTTTTCAGCTACACTGTGGCCAGCAAGCCCCATAAATCTCTCTTTCAGGCTTCATAGCACTGGGGTTACAGGCACAGGCAGTCACCCCTAGTTTTTCATCTGGGTTCTGGGGACTCAGACCTAGGTCCTCATGCCTGTGTGGCCAGTGCTCTACCCACTGGGCCACCATCCCACACCACCTGCTCTTTTCTGTTTACCACAACCCTGTATGGTAGGTTTGTAACTGTTCCCTTTTGTGCCAGTGAGGAGGAAACCGACAGCATAATGCTAATTTGTTCAATCTGGCCTTGAACTTGTGATTCTCCTGCCTCAGCTTCCTGAGTAGAATGGATTTTTTTTTCCCTAAAATTAAGGCTTGGCATTGGTGGCACACGCCTTTAGTCACAGCACTCAGGAGGCAGAGGCAAGTGGATCTCTGAGCTGAAGGCCAGCCTGGTCTACAGAGCAAGTTCCAGGACAGCCAGGGCTACACAGGGAAACCCTGTCTCAAAAAACCAAAATAAATAAACAAGCAAATAAGTAAATAATAAATTATATATATAATCAACAAAACATAAATAGATAAAAGCATAGCTGTTTGAATCTATTTTTTCTTTCTTTTTCTTTTTTCTTTTTTTCTTTTTTTTGAGGGTCTCACTGACCAGACTGTCCTCAAACTCACAGAGATATACCTGCCTCTGCCTCCTGAGTGCTGGCATGGTGGCCCGTTGCCACCGTGCCCGGCTTGACTCGGTTTTTCTTAATGATCTTCAGATTTATCTATTTATTTATTTTATGTGTATGAGTGTTTTGCCTGCATGTGTACACGTGTGTGCCTGTGAGTACCTGGTGCCTGTAGAGGACAGAAGACAGTGTCGGGCTGGGCAGTGGTGGCGCATGCCTTTAATCCCAGCGCTCAGGAGGCAGAGCCAGGCGGATCTCTGTGAGTTCGAGGTCAGCCTGGGCTACAGTGTGAGATCCAGGACAGGCACCAAAACTACACGGAGAAACCCTGTCTCGAAAAACCAAAAAAAAAAAAAAAAGAAGACAGTGTCAGGTGACCTGGAACTGGAGCTGTGGATGGTTGTAGGCTGCCATGTGGGTGCTAGGAATTGAACTCAGAGCCTCTGGAAGAGCAACAAGTGCCCTTAACTGCTGAGCCATGTCCCTAGCCCCAGCTTTTCTTTGAAACATGGTCCCATTGTAGCTCAGGCTGTGCTGGAAAGCATGGCACTGCTCTGGCTTCTAACTGTAGAGAGCTGAGTTCCAGGAGTCCAGCTCCGTGCCTCGCTCTGGTTTCTGAGTTTGGTTTGTGATTCCTTATCCTTATTCTTTGGCCCTCTGAATGTCATCTTGGCTGCAGGGAAGGGAGAGTCCTCCATTGCAGCCTCATGTTGGGTGGGAAGAGTGGGAGGAGAGGGGGGCCTCCAGGAAGACACTGACCTGGGAGGGAGACGTGACCAAGGGCAGTAAACAAGCGAGTTCGGGTGACAGGTTCGGGCCGTGGAACTGGAAAACGGTTTGGTACATGTTTGTGTGTTCAGTCTTTACAGGGCTCTACAGGATGCTCTGTGTCACCCGAGGGGACAAAAACCAGGAACCCTTTCTCTCTGTCTCCCCTGCCCTGTCCCTCTGGGATGACCTCTCAATTTAGACCCAGGTTCTAGCCCCAGTGTCCGGAGGAGATGAGCTGAGGTCCCCAGAGCCACCCCAGAACCGCGCAGAACCAGCACAGACAGCCTAGGTTGTGGGCATGTTCTTCTCAGCCCTCCTCCCAATGGGTGTGAAAGGCCTGCGGGGTTGGAGAAGCAGGAGTGTGTTTGGATTTCAGCTGGCGGCTGCCCATGAATCACCAATTTCATTTTGTGCTCTCAGCCTGCAAAGGCATCATTTCCACCCAGCCTCACATGGAGCTGGCGGCCAGAGCCTCTTAGTGGGGCTATAAATAGCAGATCATCAACTCACCTCTTCTGAGCTCATCCTAGGCTCCATTTACTGTGCGTCTTCCAGCTGCCTGCACGTCACCTGTCACTCAGATTTCCCAGGTGAAGCTTGCCTGGGAGACTCGGGGCACGCTCTAGGTTTGGGAGGCAGGGTTTGGGTTCAGGGTGACAGCAAGGGCAACAGCAGACTTTTGAAGAGCTTGACATTTAAAAACGTCATAATTACAATCTCAGGTCTGTGTGCTCCTCACCAATTAAATGCAGCAGCAAGGGACTGTCATTTCTCTCCAAATCCTGGAAATCAAAGGCAGAGGTGTCACCAAACTTACACCTAGAAAAAGCCACACAGACAGAGAGGAACAAATGGAAGGGTTTATGCTTTCCTGGGGACTTCTCTCCTAGTGCTGAACAACAGAGACATGACTCTGGCTTCTGCCGAGGCATGACATTTCTCAGAATCCTTCCTAGCACTACGGTGCAGGGTACTCCCTGTGGGTCAGGCACCATGCCCAGCATCCAGTTCGGCATCTCAGGGAATCATCACAAAAGCCGGATGAAGCTAACAGCTTGTAGACTTTGCATTGTGCAGGGAAGAATCTGCTGTTCGTACAGGTGACTCATTCACTCACAGACAACATTGCAATCCAGCTGTAGAGCCTGAGCTCTGAGCTGCCATCCTCTCTACCTCCTGGGGATGAGGATTGTGTGTGTCCATCTGTGAGGGACCCCATAGAGTTTTACACACTCATGACTGCAAGTGGGAATGAGATGCCCACAGATTCATCCAGTCCACCTTGGCATCCTTAATGTCCCACATCATCATTTTCTCCCAAATTTGATTTTGTTCTGTCTTTACATGCAGGAGAGGCTCCAGTCTTCCTATCCAGAGCCACACCCTGTGTTTGAGGTGAGATGTTTCCAGAATGCAGATTCCTAGTCTCCTCCAGACCACCTGCAAGACAATCTCAAAGCAGCGCCAGGCAGATGTGGTGGCACACACCTTTAATCCCAGCACTCAGGAGGCAGAGGGAGGTGGATCTCTATGAGTTAGAAGCCAGTCTGGTCTACATGAGAGAGAGGCCATTCTGGTCCACAAAGTAAGTACCTGTCAGCCAAGGTAACATTGTGAGACCCTGTATTAAAAAAAAAAATGTGTGTGTGTGAATGAAAAGAAAAGAATGAACAAGAAAGAAAATCTCAAAGGGTAGAAACTAGGATCCAGATCCTTGTGTCTCTGTGTCTCTCTCTTTGTGTGTGTGTGTACACTTGTGTTGGTGTAGGGGATGCACTAGTGCATACAGGTGCACATTCATGTGTGTACCAGCGTTCATGGAGGTGTGTCATTCTCAGGAAACACCCACATTGTGTTTTTGAGACAGATACTCTCACTGGGTTCACTGATTTGGCTAGGTTTGTTGGCCAGGAACCCCAGGGATCCTCCTGCCTCCACCTTCCCCGCGCTAGAAGCATCCACCACCACACCTGGGTACTAGAGATCAAACTCCCCATGCTTGCTTGGCAAGCAGTTTGCCAGCCGAGGTATCTCCTCAGCTCCAGGGTCTGGATCTTTAAAAAGCCCTGTGAGCTGTCTAGTCAGGAAACCCCTTTATCTAATTGCCCTTCTAAGCCTGGTCTTTCCCATTTGGAACCCTCTGGTCCAGTAGAACTTTCTTGAAGAACAGGTTGTCTTGTCAAATGGCTCGGGTAGCTCCCTGCTGCCCGAAGGGAAACCGAAGCCATTGGCGTGGCATTCCAGGCCCTTCACTCTTTCCTCCAAGCCTCTCGAGCTGGGTTCTGCATGCCAGCATCCTTTCCCTGTAAGAGCACACGGCTCTGCTTTCCCTCCCCAGCTTCTCTAGGCTACGGGCCGCACTGCACAGGTGGTGTACAGTGGAACACTGGTGTTCCCTTCGAAAACTCTGAGCCCTCAGTACAAGGCGTAAGGAACCACTGCAGAAATACCCTTGTGCTGAGCACTGCATGTAAGCCTAGGATGTCATCACTGGGGAGGCTGAGGCCAGTGTGGCTGACATGTACAGGGAGTTCAAGGTCAGGCTAGCTGCATAGCAAGACCCTGTCAAAAACAGGAAAAAAAAGTTCTTCCTTAGTCTAGAGTCACATGATCAAAGGGACTCCCCAGGCAGGCAAGGCATGAGAGCAGGAATGAACACAGGAGAGGGCGTGTGTGGAAAGGACTCCACAGTACCTGGGCCTTCTCCACAGGAGCACTTCAAAGCCCTTCTCAAGCTCCGTGCTGCTCCTCTTCTCAGGTGGAAGCCACTGTTGGGTTTTGTTGCTGTTGTCCAAAATGTCGTGTGATTTTCTAATACCATTAGTAACTGGCGCCATGACCAGACATCTACCCAGAAGAATGAAAGAGAAACTTTGCTACAGGCTTGGCATGTTGGTGTTTACACCCAGCACTTGGGAGGCAGAAATAGGCAGATCTCTGTGAGTTCAAGGACAGCCTGGTCTACCTAGTGAGTTCTAGGACAGCCCCAGGGGTACGTACATAGTGAGACCTTGTTTCAAAATTTAAAAAGAAAAAAAAAAAAAGAAAAGGAAAGAAAGAAAAAAGAAAAAGAGAAAAGCCTTGCTGGCTGCACAGCAGGTCCTGGAAATGATCTCTGTGAAATGAGTGCAAACTGACCCTAAAGAACTTCCAATAAGGGGACAGGACCATGGATGAGCGGATGGAGTGCTCGCAGGCATGAAGCCCAGGTTCCCTCCCCAGCACCTCAGAAACCAGGTGTAGTGGTACAGCTCTATCCTCTTAACACTCTGCAGGTGGACGCAGCCCGATAAGGATTTCAAGGTTGTCCTTGGCTACGTAGGAGAGTTTGAGATCATCCCGAGCTACAAAAAAAAAAAAAAAAAAAAAAAAAAA
>CABHPP010106572.1:2765-23663 GCA_902168425.1 Peromyscus attwateri
CCCCCCCCCCCCCCCCCCCCCCCCCCCCCGCCCACCCCCCATTTCCATCTCCTCAAGGGCAAAGACTCCCCCAGGATTGAGATCGACCTGGTGGACTCAGCCCAGGCAGGTCTAGTTCCCTCCTCTTAGCAGTCTTTAGTCTCATGTAGTTTTATTTTTTCCCCCTAAAGGTAAGGGCTCCATGAGCTTTTCAACTTTCACAATAACATGTTCATTGGTTTAGTCATTCCTTGGGTCCTATTTAGGCAGCAATATTCTTGAGTATCACTAGTGTACCTTTCCTGACATTTCTAAGAGCAGACTTTTGGTCCTCTGGATCTTACAATTTTTCTATCCCTCTTCCATGATGTTCCCTGATACATTTGCTTCAGTTATTTTTAATACGCCCATATGCTTTACTGTTAACTAAAGTGAAGTTCAAGATGTTGCAGTTTCAAGAAGTACAGTCCTGCCTCCTTGTTCTCATTATTCCTACTGTCATGGTTTTATAGTCTGCTTATCAGGATTAGTGATACACCAAAGTAATTTATATTCACAGTTTTACAACCTACATCATTTGACAAGATGTGAAAATAAAAAGAGTTTCTTGTTTCATTCATCTATGATGTCTAGATGTGTGCATGTCCCAAGACTGGCTAGATCCAAAATTGAGCCATAAGATTTAGATATTCAAGACGTTTTTGAAACAGACAGCTTCAGATCTAACTACTGGAAGTATTATCTTCTCATGATCTAAAATTTGTACAAAGGGAGGAATGATGTAACTCATATTATAATATCAAAAATAAAATAAAAAATAAAAGTTTCTTCTTTGTCCCACTTACATTTCTTTTTAATGATAGTTTTCTCAGTCGTTTTCTGAAAAAGATATTTGTACAAAATATGCAAAATTTTTCACCAATTATTGACTTCTCACTTTCATGGAACTTGAAATTTGTCCATGGTGGTGGTTTTTTATATGTCTTAAATTCACCAATTTGGAAACAAAATCCAAGTTTCCTCTTCTGCTTTCTAACTTTTCTTAACCGATTCTCCCTCCTGAGCCTTCTATCTTAAGCATCCAAATGGTTCCCACATCAACAAACTGTAACTGTCTCCAACACTGCCAGTTTGTCCCACCATTTTTCCTCTAAAACTTTCAAGAACTGCCTCCCAACCTCTGTTCATCGTTCCTCAACTGCCCTAAGGTCTTTCCCCACTGCACATGCCAGACTGAATTTAGGAAGCCTAAATTTAGGAAGCCTAATGACATTTCCATCACTCCCTTGTTTAAAACCTTCTAATAGCTTCCCATTAAACTTTGAATAGCATCCAATTGCTTGCCATGCTTGATTGGCAGCTGTCTAGTTTTCTTTCTCTCTGTGCAGCCAAAAACCCAATTTTTAAAGAGACAGCAGCAGCAAACGACACTTTGGGACAATCTATCTGGATTTGAAACTCGGGTATGCTACTAATGTTTAGAGTTTGCTTGCTATCTTTTTGCATCAGTTTCCTGCAATGTAAACTGGGGATAAAAGTAACAGCACCTGGTTTGGGGAGATTGTTCCCATTATTAGCCAAGCAAACATTAAGACCTGAGGACAGATCCCTGGCCACACAAATGCTAGGCTGTTATGGTAGACTGCCTATAATCCTAGTCTTTGAGAAGCAAAGACAGGGGGTTTCTGGGGTGTGCTTGTGAACTAAGTTAGTCAAATAAGTGAGCCATGAGTTAAAGTAAGAAAGTATGTCACAGTATATCAGGTGGAGAGTGACAGAGAAAAGAACTTGACAGTAATCTCTGGCCTCTACATTCATGGGTATGTGTGTATACTCATACATGTACACTTACAAAAAATATAAATACATATACAACAACTATATTTGTAACCACACACATAAAATAATATTTTTTATAATTCACAAGGTTATTCCAAAAGTTTAAGAAACTATTGTAATATATATAGTGTAATGCATGTGTGTGTGTGTGTGTCTGTGTGTCTGTGTGTCTGTGTGTAGCTGAAACTTAGTAAATACCTCACTAATATTCACTGCTGGTATTTACAAGTTTGATACCTAATAGTTTTCTACATTACAATGAAAAATGTTAAAATGGCAATTGTCTTATTCTCTAACATTTTTCCAGTGTCTAAATTTTGATCTGCCACATAGAAAAGTTCTGAAAAGTATTAGAGGGATAAACAAGTAAATGAATCATGCCTGCAAAGTGATGTGATGCATGTGGTGTTATATGCTCACATTCATATTCAGTTATTCTCACCAGTATGAACCTAGGCCAAAAGAAAAGTAATCATAGATGTTAAAGTGCAAAGACTGTGAATCAGGACCTTGGCTATGCACCTTAAATGAATTATAAATGTGTTTCTTTTTCATAGCTGTCATGTGAGATTAGCTGAATATTTCTTTATTGACAGATGAAAAATGTGAAATTGAGAAATATTTGAGGACTTTGGCTAGGTTAAAGAACTATTAGTGATACAACTTAGTCTTTACCATATCAAAACTATTTTCCTTCTCTTCCTCATGCTGAAATTCCAACTTTTTCATCTTTGAATTATTTTTCTGAAGCCGAAGGTATATCAGCAGGTAGACTTGAGAGTTAATGAAAGGAAAGTCACATAGACAACATTGGGTAGATCCCCAGAGAAATGTTTTATAGTAAGAGGTGTTTCATAAATGAAAAAAAAAATCGCTTCATGTAGTTGATAATTATTCTGGAACAATAACATTACTAAAGCTTCATACAGACATTCAGAGGTTACAAAACACATGCAGCATCGTGAAATCACAAATCCCCCCCCCCCAGTTACTCTAGACACAGTTCTGATTCTATCACCATGGACCAATTATTGAAACCATTATTGTGAATTCAAGAAAATTTCATTTTTAACTGATCAGGGGATTAGTGGGCCTCTATTATAATACCACAATCTTAGTCATTCAAATACATTTTCTCTGGACAAACATGTTCAATTGTCCAACATGATTAGAGCATTGTCAAAGGTACTTCAGTTCTGATATACTTTCCCTCTTATTATATTTATTTTTGCAGATATTCTAACATGAGGATTTAAGTAACTGAAGAATTCTTTTTCTTATTGTAAGAGCTTGCAGAGTGAATGGTGAACGAATTCTTCTACTTACTTATTGTTAAGAATTTGCAGAGTGAATGATGTGCCTGTCATGAATTCAACCAAGTAAACTGCAAAAAAAAAAAAAAATTGTTGTAGCCAGAAGATTTATCTGGTCCTGCACAATCTCTCTCACCCATGTCCTGCAGCTGCTTGGTCCCAAATAAACAGATACAGGCTTATATTAACTACAAACTGGATGGCCTATGGCTCAAGCTTCTGCTAGCTACCTCTTATATCTTAAATTAGCCCATTTTTATTAATCTATGTATTGTCATATGTTCCATGGCTTTAACTGCAACCCATTACATGTTGCTCCTTGGGCAGCTTGCTGGCATCTCTCTCTGCCTTCTTCCTGTCTCTCTCTTTGAATTCCCTGCCTGCCTCTAAGCTGCCTTGCTATAGGCCAAAAGGCTTTATTTATTAATCAATCAGAACAACACATATTCACAGTGTACAGAAAGACACTCCCCCATCATTTCCCCTTTTCTGTCTAAACAAAAGGAAGTTTTTAATTTAACATATTAAAATTACATATAGCAAAACAGTTATCAAGCAAGAAGTACAATTACAATATCTAGTCTGTTTGTGTTTTGTAAAATTAAAGAAAATATTCTATCTATCCTATATGTGTAAGTCTAGTTTTATGTCTAATTTAGCTTTTATCATAACCAAGGAAAATTATAGTTAAAACTATCAGGTATTCAACTACAACAAAGACCCCAGAAGTATATAGTATTACCTAAGTAAACAAAGAAGTACATTGTAAGCAACGTCCAAAAATGTAGAATGACAGAGACAGCTGGCTGCTTGGACAGTCACCCAAAGTTCTTCAATGTTGGGGCATCCATCTTCAGCCCATAGGCCTAGAGTCTCTCAGTCACTTCTCTCTGTGTCCTGTAGGATGTCTGGTAGTTTCTTCTGCAAATCAGGAACCTAAAGGACCATTTTGCCTTGCAAAGTTCAGTGGTCACCTTCCTATGGGTCCTGCATCCAGTCAATGCAACATTTTATCAAGCAGTCCAGACAAGGACAGTTTCTTGCCCAAATGGCTATTTTTGCCAAGAAGAAGATAAACTCCACATGGAGTGTCTTCGACGCTCATCCTCCTCTTTGAAGTAAATTGATGCTGCCAAGAGCAGACATGTCTCATTGTCCAGGAAAGTCTAAGTGTTTAAAACATTTTAAATGCCATGTTCTGTATGTCTTTGAAGTGTTTGAAGATTACCTACTTAATTGAATTATATCTATGTATACATACAAAACTTCACATGACTATAAGTTTGACTATCATAAAGTCTAATTATTAATCTGCAATTCTTAATTATCTATTACAATTTAACTGAGTGACATAAACATAATACCTTAAACAAGAGTAGAAATATACATATAGTATAACAAAATCAACTCTAAATTTGTATCAATAAACTAAAATCCATAGCAATGTAAAACATTTTTAAACAAGTTGTTCTTTAAAAGTAGGTTCAGGCCAGGCGGTGGTGGCACACGCCTTTAATCCCAGCACTCGGGAGGCAGAGCCAGGCGGATCTCTGTGAGTTCAAGGCCAGCCTGGTCTACCAAGTGAGTTCCAGGAAAGGCACAAAGCTACACAGAGAAACCCTGTCTCGAAAAACCAAAATAAATAAATAAATAAATAAATAAATAAATAAATAAATAAATAAATATAAAAGTAGGTTCAACAATCCACCCTTTTATCCTGTCATGTCTATATCCTATATTTTCATATCATATATCCCCTTTCTTCTTTTAGAAAGATATTAACTATGACCAATATCAATTTGTAACCAACAACCTAAACAAAGACAAACATGTATAATCTAATTTTTGGGAATGTGGGCATAGTTTTCTAGGCTATTTCCTGCTGATAAAAGGCACTGTATTCTTATGGGGATCCTTAGAAAATTAAGAATTATGGTCAAATTCTGACTGGAGTTGTATGTGATGCTGTATTCTCTAATCAACTTGCCTTGAAGCTGTTTTTAGATGTTAGATCATCTGGGTCTCTCAGGGGGTCTTCCTTGATCAAACCATAATAGCCTGAAAGCAATCCATAGATTCTCATCTTCTGTGGAAACAAAAGCAGAACCTCTTTTTGAAAGCAATGTATCCTTAGACATTAATTTTGGAATTGATATATTATATATATATATATATATATATATATATATATATATTTCACTCAGCAGCTTTTACAATTAAATGTCTCTCTGCAGTTAAAAGTCCCAAAGACAACACAATCCAGATTCTCTGTGTAATATCCATCTTTAGGTGGCTTATTTTTTATATTCCCTTTACTTTCTCTTTAAAGACTTTATTTTTTAAAACTTTCTATTTCTTTATATAACAGTCTATATTCCTTTTTTTCTTTCTTCCAAGCCTACGTACATTTTTACACTCACTATAAACTGTTTAGGGTTTATCCCATCTGAATCTGCCTTATTGTGAATTTATTGCTTTAAACTGCAGCATTACTAAGACTGAAATGGCAGCTTTGGCTGCTGGCTCTGCCCACCTCAGGTTTCTAACATGGCAGTGGAACATTTACCCCCAGCTCTGGCTCTGAGTGCCATGTATACCCCCAACTCTCGGAAGCAGTGGGTCTATGCCTCCATTAAAGCAGCAGCAGCATGTAGCCCAGAAACCTTTTTTTTTTTTTTTTTGTCTGTACTGGCAAAGGTTAAATCTATCACGTAGCATAATATGTGGCTTGGAGATGCCTCTGTGTACCGGGGCAGGTTTCCACCATACTGCAGGTCAAGCCTGCATCCCACAAACCCACCATAGAGTCACTCAAGCTGACAAGCTGCAGCTGGCCTGAGAGACAAAACGAGGAAGCTCTTTTTAGCTCCATTTTAGAATCTTTTTTTTTTTTTTTTTTAAGCTTTTCCAGGTGTTAGGTGGAAACTCTTTTTCCATGTTCTGGCACCATTTGTAGCTGAAGTTTTCCTGTGTCCTGCCTGGCCTGTGGTCAGGACAAATCTCTCTCACCAACCAGTCCTACTGCTGCTTAGTCCCAAATAAACACACACAGGCTTATATTAATTACAAACTGGATGGCCTATGGCTCAAGCTTCTGCTAGCTAGCTCTTATATCTTAAATTAGCCCATTTCTATTAATCTGTGTATTGCCACATGTTCCATGGCTTTAACTGCAACCCATTACATGTTGCTCCTTGGGTAGCTCACTGGCATCTCTCCCTGCCTTCTTCCTGTCTCTCTCTCTTTGAATTTCCTGCCTGCCTCTAAGCTACCTTGCCATAGGCCAAAAGGCTTTATTTATCAACCAATCAGAACAACACATATTCACAGCATACAGAAAGACATTCCCCCATCACTGTTTGTTATATGTAATTTTATGATGTTAAAGTTAAAACCTTCCTTTTTAATTAAACAGAAAAGAGGAAATGCCATGGGATAATGCTTTTGTACACTGGTTTAATAAAAGACTGATTGGCCAGTAGCCAGGCAGGAAGAATAGGCTGAATAAGAAGACAAAGAGAATTCTGGGAATAGGAAGGCTGAGTCAGGAGACACCAGCCTGCCATCTAGGGAGCAGTATGTAATGGCACACAGGTATACATGGTGATATATAGATTAACAGAAATGGGCTGAGTTTAAGTGTAAGAGCTAGTCAGTAATAAGCCTGAGATAATGTCCATGAAGTTTTAATTAATATAAGCCTCTGTGTGTCTACTTGGGTCTGAGCAGCTGTGGACTGGGTAGAACACAGGAAAACTTGCAGTTACAGTTTGAAGGTTTTTTTTTTTTCAATCTGTTAGAACTTATCCTATGTAAGATATTTTAATAGTAGACATATAAATTCATCCATTTGATAGGCAATGTGATGAGTAACTAAGCAACTATGACCTAAACAGAAAAATATTTTAATTGTCTCATCCACCACAAATTTCACCTAATATGACAACTACTGTAACACGTGTTTGGCAATTGCTGCTATATATAGAAAAATTGCATTATTATAATAAGATTTCTATTGAGGGTAATTTTCATGCATAGTCTAAAAAGGCAATTTATGTCTAAGTCCTCAAAATGGAAAGCAAAATTTGTTTAAACATCACAATTGAGCAATGGGAGTTAAAGAGCTTGAGTTATGAGGAAATATACTTCTTAATTTAGTGCTAAGAGATTAAACTTCTTTCCCAATACAGCATTAGCATGTCCTTCCACTTTTAGAATCTCAGAATTTCTTAGTCTCAGTTTCTAAGGGTACCGGCAATTTCGTTCATCATGATGACTGTCAAGGTCAGTGTGGAACTTTTTCCATGTTCGCTGTACCCTCTAACTTTGCTGCTCACCTTTCAAGTGTGTTTCACTCATTCATCCACAGATACTTTTTCATGTTTTAAAAATTGTGACCGATCATAAAAATGTCCATTTTAACTAACTTACATGTATCGTTCAATACCATTGATTGGATTCTCAGGGCTTTAGAGGTGTTACTACTGTTTCTAAAACTCTGTAACATGCATGGATCAGGAGAGTTCACATTCCTCTTGATGAACTTCAATATATTCCTCAACAAATTAAAATGCAATTAAGTCTTATCAATATGGCTGTAATACAGTTTTCTTCCCATGCAGTTTTCCTGAGACATTTCCCATATTCCTGTTGATGGTCCTATACCCATGCATATACAGGCAACACTAAGAGGACTCCATGGGTTTATAAAAGAGTACAGGAAGTTGGGAGATAAAAGTGGTGGGTCGATTAGGAGGAGTTAGAGGGGAGGAAATGGGAAGTGGATTTGATCACTTTACACATAATATTTATGTGTAAAACTCTCAAACAAAAACCAACACTTGATTTGAAATGAGAATAAGCAACTGTGAGTGCTCAGCTATAGATGGGATATCTGTATCATACTCCTTATCCTGGGACATCACAGAAATGGGTAAAAAGAATATAAGAGAAAGGGTTGGAGGGTTCTCTGGACATGGCATACCTTTTGCATTTGTGGATTTAATGCATCAGTGATTATCTGCACAAGACTTATTCAAGGCCAAACTACTTAAAATTCCAGCATAGAGCATGTAGAACTCCCATGGCCCTATCCCTAGCTGAGTAACTATTGGAAGTTGATGGCTGCTTGGGGAGGGAAAGTCACTTTTGCCTAGGAGCTACTGATAGTTTATGATGATGGATGACCACATAGCTCTAAACATACAGGCAGCACTAACTGGAATTTAGATGAATAAATTAAAAAAAGTGGCTTGAAGCTGGGAGAGAGATGAGATAGAAGGCCCTGGGAAGAGTTGGAGTAGGAGCATGATGGGGACACTTGATAAAACTGCATGGTATACATTCATGAAATTGCCAAAGAATAAATTTAGGAAAGGCCATTGGATTTTTTTCAAGTCATACTCACTTTTAGCACAGAAACTTCTGGTAAATATTTAAAAACAAAGAAAGAAACAAAAATAACCTTCAAAATATCTACATCGTCCATCATCCATCTTGAGTAATGCTTTCCGTCTTTACAACTAGTGTCCTCTTTTCTACCTTATGTGTTGTGCTGCTCTTATTCTGCTGCCACCTAAAGGAGCCTTCAATGCCCTTTAGCCACATCTGAAATGCGTTTTGAATTTCTCCCCCCATGCCACACTGGTTCTTTAAGTCATTTTTCCCTGAGGATTTTGTCTCTCCTCAGATTTTTTTTTTTTTACATCTTCTCAATGACTGTGTGTTTATTTTCCTCATGGGACTCTTCATATTCCATCGTTGAACCAGTCTGTAACAACTTGTGCAAATTCTCCACCTCAGTGTCATCACTTCAGTATATAACAAGACAGGAGGTAAAAGACCTCACCCTGCTGCCCAGCCTCCTGACCAGAGCAATGCCTCAACTCCATGGCCTTCACTGTGTGCTGCTATGATTGCCTTGGTTGCTTTTGCATATTGTCATTGAATCAAATACTTACAGAGAAGATTTGCGTCTGAGGTCACCTCTGGTTACACTATATCTTAGCGTTTAAGTAAAACCTGTATTTTAATATCGGGTTCTGTGAAAGTACTTATGCTAATTTAAAATAGGACTAGGAATAGAAATCCTGTCTCATTGAGTTATGTCCTGGGGAGACACTCAGTTCTATTTATTTTAGCCATATGACATGCTGATATTCAAATACAAAGTCATCATTAAGACTGTCATCAGGTTAAAATATAATTCTCTCTCTATGTCTATGAATCATTGGCTATAGAACCTAACAAACCTCCACAAATATTAAAAGCCAAGAATTCTCAAGTCCCTTCTATAAAATGTTAAACCTGTCCACATCATCCTAAATACTTTAAATGATCTCTAAATTCATCATCAATGTTAGAGTGTAATGCTGTGTTAATTGTCATCTTGCTATATTAACTAGGTAACAGTAACAAAAGGCTTATACAAATTCATTAAAGTTGTATTTTCTTCCAAATATGTATATCTTTACTCAGATATATAAGTGCATGACTCACATTAGCCATATATTTAACCAAATGTTAATGAGACACTTCTCTGAGAGTCACCATCTCAGTCCCCTACCCCTGAAGAAATACCAGTTTCACCTTTAAAACCACCAAATTCTCTTACAATCCAGTAATTAAACATTCTATGCCTAGTGTAGTAGAAGTCTATAGTGTTCAAATCCATCTTAAAGTTGTATTCATTCTGATAAGTTGATTCTCTGACCAGCTATAGGCTATCAAGTGCTACCTATTTCATTTCTATTTCTATATGTACATGAATTTACTGTATATAGCTAAATGTACCTATTTAGGCAAGTACTGACACACAGTTATTACCAGTTGAAAGTCAGATTCTATTCTCCTTTTCCTTGGTCCAGTTTTATTTTCCTTCTTTTTTCTATACCCATATAAATATCTTTTAGTAATACTTTTGCTTGTGTATTAAAAGAGTTCCCAAAGGCTGTCATGGCTACAAACACCACAGTATAGAGACATATCATTGCAGTATAAAACATCCAGTCCATCTTGCTCCCACCATAGGGAATACCTGGTGTGTTTCATATTAAAAGCTTTGAAACTAATTTAAATATTACATAAATTAATTTAAGTATTAAATCATTAAGGTGATTTAAATATTAACCTAAATAGCTAATTTAAAGTATTACTGCAAGAGTTTGGTATTTGATTTCATGGTTTGACACTTGCTCCATAGACTCAAAGCAAACAACAAAAAAAAACAAAATACATGATCTTGAAATGATGTCTGCTGTTTTCTGGATTGTAAATGTTCACCAAAAGCTTGGTCACTAACCTATGGTACTATTGGAGGGTATGGTTTTAAGGCGGTAAGATGGGAGGCCTCCTGGGAGACCTGAGGCCACTTTATGTTGGAGACCAGCTCTGAAGCACTGAATGGTTCTTGGGTGGAGGAGTGAGGAATGAGGAAGTATTATATAGAAATAAAGACAGAGACAGAGAGAAAGAGGGACACAAGATAGCATCAGAAGGGCCCTGGGTCTTTTATATATCAGCAAGGGGAGAGGCAAAAGAACTCCCCAGTCTAGGTATAAAGTACCAACAAGTGGAGACCCTTCAAAACACCTGGTAACTACACCCTTGGCCAAATCATCCCATTTTGCAGGCCTGCTGGGTAAAGCAAATTCAGACTTTTTGAGTTTAAGTAAGGCCTTACTAGGGAGCCTCTGTGGGCCCCTACAACTTTGAAAAAGCTTTCATAAATACCTAATTTCCCTCTACTATTGCTTTTTTTTCCTACCACTGTAAAATGAACAGCTTCCTTGGTGATATGTTCTCTGACATGTTGCAATGCTTCATGCGAGATCTAAGAGAGCAATAGGCCAAGAGACCATGGAGTAAAACATGAAATTGAGAGCCAGACAGGTAATTTATGACAGGTATTTTGTCACAGTGATGGAAAACTGAATAATATCATTCTATAAGTAAGACAAATGATATAAAATTAAACTTAAAGACATAGAAAGTTATAGGAATTCACCCCCTCACTAAAATTATAATTCCAAGGCCAGTGCATTGATGATTGAAAATGCAATTTTTCAATTAGAAAAATTATCAGGAAATGTGGATTCACTTCACCACCATTATCATTATCACTGTCTCACGTGGATATACCACAAATCATGGATTTGGTCTCTTTCATTCAACTTAGAAAAAAGTTTAATTATACAAGAATATTTTTCTTCAATGTCCTTATCTTAATAAGCTATAAAGACCTGTGCCTTCCCTTTGCTCACATTCCCCAAATATACATGATTTCTACCAAAATTCTCTTTTTGTTTGAGTGTGAATGAAGAAATAAAAATCCTAGAGCCCCAGTAGTCTTCATAAACTTGCATATTATTCATTTTCCATAAATTTTTAGTATCTTTTAGATCTCTTCTCAACTTCGTTCTGAAGATATTTGTCTTCAAACATCTAAACTGAATGTTAGAGGAACACAGTTTCTTGTGCATGTAGTTAGGTTTCAATTAGGATTTTTTTGTGTTAGACTTTAAACTACTGACTGCTGTAACATCATTTTTATTTTTTATAAACATAACCCTTCTTATAATTGGCTCACTAAAACATGAAGAAGGTTATTCTGTTCAGTCTTTTGACATACATGAAATTCAAAATTGATCTGGGACTAAAGTTTGACTGAGACTTTGAAAGTTAAACTGGATAACATGGTTTTAATACCTATTATGAGTACTTAATTCTATGTAGGCCAGAGTAGACCCCTGAGAAAAAACACTCTAGCTTTAGGACAGTAAGTGTTGAAGATCTGCCTCTCTGTGTACAATGACAACAAAAGAAATGGGAACTAAAATGATCTGGTCTGAAACTATTGAGAAAGAAAACTGAATAAAAAGATCAATTAGAACTATAATTCAACCAAAACTGGGCAAGTGATTTGAATGGACATTTTCCCAAAGATATATAGATGGTCAACACACATGAAAAGCTCTCAAAATAATCAAGTCACAGTGAGACACAGTTTCCACACACTGTCAAGACAGCAAATTTATATAAACTGGTAGTAAGTATGTAGCCAAAAAAGATATAAAGTGGACATTTATATTGGCAGGTGGTTTGCAAAAAGATAAGCATGGAGTTATGTGAACCAGAATTTCCACTGTTAGGTATATACTCAGAATAATATAAAATTTATATGCATCAAAAGCTTGTAAATGGATTGTAAAATTGCATTATTCTTTTTTTTTTTTTTTTTTTTTTTTTTTTTGGTTTTTCGAGACAGGGTTTCTCTGTGTAGCTTTGCGCCTTTCCTGGAGCTCACTTGGTAGCCCAGGCTGGCCTCGAACTCACAGAGATCCGCCTGCCTCTGCCTCCCGAGTGCTGGGATTAAAGGCGTGCGCCACCAACGCCCGGCTTGCATTATTCTTAGTGGTCCTGATATGCAAATAATGCAAATGTTTATCAGTTGATGAACGGTTAAGAAAATGTTTGATAAACATAGAAAACTACATATGAAACTGTCTACAATAAAATGACTTTTATTTAAGAAAAATATTTAGCCATAAGAAGAATGAAGTATTAATTTGTCTGAAAACAAAATGGAGCTTGCAAATAAAATATTAAGTTAAAGAATTAAAGTACAAAAAGGTATATGATTTTCTTTCTATAAATGGAACAAAAATTATATCTCTTTAGATAGCAAGTATGCCAGTATTTTTCAAGGTCTTGAAAAGTGGAGCACTAGTATCATATGACCATTCTGGAATTATACATTGTGAGTAGTTGCATAACTAACTGAATATAATTTAGAAATGCAAAACTGGAAATCAAAATGGTGACCTTTATTGCACATAAATTATATGTCTATTAAAATTAATATCTGGAATCACAGTGATAAATAACTGATTTTCAAAGCTAAAGTCTCCTAGAAAAATGCACAAAAAATTTAGAATAGTGGGAAACTACACTAACAAATACGTTTTATGATGAATGAAAGTTTTATTTAAATAATCTAACACTACATAAAACTCACACAAAAGTTATTTGACTCAATAATTTTCTAGGTCAAATTACATAGCATAAATTTTATCTTATTATGAAAATAAAAACTAGGGGACTTTTGATAAAGAATATACTTTCTCTAGTCATTAATACTAATTGAAACTTTTAAGAATAATTCAGATTTACTATAGTCTCAGTACACTCATATGCTGCGTTGAAAGGTTCAACATACCTAGCCATCCTATGACACATGAGGTAGATACTGGTATTACTATCTTTGTATCTTTAATATACAGATAAAAAAAAACTTGCAGATAGCTGACATATTTTGTAAGGACAAATGGCTTCAAAGTGCTAGAACCCAACTCCATATCCTAGCTCCAGAAGTGTGGCTTTTAGTCTTTGTCTAGCTTTCAGGCTCTAAACCATGCCTTGACATTAAAAGTGTCTTGCTCTGGTAGTATTGTGCCATCTTAATATACTTATTTTCCAGTGCCATGACAAGTTGGGTAGTATTTCTCTGCAATGTCCACCTATCATCTCCTGCTCTCAGGACATAATAATAACCTGCCTAGGAACTCAGTCACTGAGTCCATTTCCTATGCTTTTTCATGAAGTCCAGATTTCCATGAAGCCATGCAGTGTGGTTTTGATGTTGGACTTCCTTATGATAAAAGTTTCCAGACAGAATGACAAGGAAGCCATTTGAGTGATTTCAAGGGAAAGGATACCAACTTTTAGGAATTTCTCAAGGGTAAAACTCTTGTGTGAATCCTCATATGGTACTAGATTGTTGTTGTTGTTGTTAGTGATAGAGGCTGAATCTCAGATATCATAGGTGTTAAGTAAGAGCTCTTCTCCCAAGACACATGCCCAGTTTTCTAGGCGCTAGACTCTGATAGTCATTTGACTCTAAACAGCAGAGAAAATTCTTCTCTTGTTCCACTTTTTCACCTGTAGGCACATAGGGTGAGAGACTTCCTTGACTGTCTTTGTCAGATCACTCATTTATTTCCAGCTGCATTATCTGATTGATTACTTGAAACTAGATTTTAGTGGTGTTAATTTTGAAGGAGCATCCCAATTCCACTGAGGGCTCCTTGGGGAAGACGAATATTAAGAGGACCAATTATCAGAGCTGAAGTAAAAAATAAAAAGCCCTTTGATTTGTATAATGGTTGTGAAATGGGAAAGTGAAGATCCTTGAAATATGAAGTGCTAAAAATAAGTCCATAATTCAACTGAGACAATTGCTTTTTCCTTCAGAAGTTACATAACATTTTCCTGCAATTTTAGAAGGCGAAGAGTATGCCTTTGAAGCTAGTTGAAGTGTGGAAATGAAGTTGTAGTGCTTCCCCCTTTTTTTCCCAGATAGACCAAAGTCTGACTCTGTAGGATCCTTTATGCTAATCATTGAGGTCAGTATATGATTTTTTTAACTCACTTTAGTACTTATTTTTCAAGCAGTCACTGTCTTCACGGAATATTGTTGAATATATTAAAGGTTCTTTCCCTACGTTGAACTGATTTGATTCTTAATGTGTGGAAATTGAACTGGTCTCACTTATTCCAGGTCATTCTCTGCTCAGCCAGAATAAGTGAACATACTCCAGTCTGAATCATACCATGAGATTTTTTCAGCCTAAAGACTCCTAAAGACTTCTGTGGCCTGAAAATGAAAGCTAAAATTTCAAATATAGCAGGAAGTACCTCCACTATCATCCTTTGCTTGTTCTGTATTACCATCTATTAATAAACAGGTACCATTACCTTATGCCTCTTTTTGGCCACACAAGAATGCACTTTAGCATCTTGTCAAATGGTCCCTTCCTTCTAAGAGGGGCATGCTCCATAACATATCCATAGATTCCTGGCAGTCTTCTGTACATTCCAAAGACCCAGAACAAATGTTTCCTATTACACTTCTCTGGCCACTAAAAATAACTAACTCTCCCTTCTTCTGTACTGACACTAACAGGAAAGCTCAGATACAATTATAATCCCTGGGCATAATTTACAAGCTGTGGAAACCCAGACATATTGCTTAGCCTACTTAAGGTACTGGGATTTTTTGTTGTTGGTTTTGTTTTGTTGTTGTTTGTTTGTTTTTAACCATGAACCAAGAAGGATAATAAAAGTAATTACCATTTTTGGGTATAAGGATGATTGAGTGATATGCAGATCAATTACTGAGCACTCACTGTGCCTGGAACCTAAGAAATTCAATAAAGCTGAAATTATTATTACATTCATCACTGGTGCTCTACTTACATTTCGTCTGCCCACCACCAAGGATAGCTTAACATCGTGGACCAAGGGAACAGACAAACTAGAGGTTGCTAGTTTCTATGTGAACTCATGCCAGACAGATAATTGAGAAAATGAGCCTTTAGTGTAATTTGATCCCAGACTATTTCCAGGTAGCTAAGTCATTTAATAGCTCAGGTGATGCTGCCTGCTTAGCAGGTGTGTGACTTTGTGTTTACATAGACCTTAACAAAAATCAAGGAAATGCATGACATATGATAATTTTCACCTAAAGATAAAATTCACAGAAATAAGAGATGGGGTGATGAGTGAACTGAGCAGCTGTACCTAAGGTAAGCACTAAAGAGTTTAAAGAAAGTGCATATGAGATTTGTATAGTATTGATATGTAAAATAACTACAATAAACAATAAAATCACAGACTGAGCAGTTTAAAAAGAAATTTATTTTTTCTCAAAGTTCACAAAGCTATGATTTCAGGATGAAAATGTTGACAAGATAATTTCTTTGAACTTCTCTGGACTCTTTAAGTTGCCACTCCTATTTGTGTATAGAAACTGATGTTTCTTAGCATGTACTCATCACTCCAATGTATAAGGACACCATTCATATGTTACCAAAGGCATACCCTACTGGTTTAATTAACCCAATAATATTTGCAAAGGCTCTATTATAAGATATAATCACATTAGATAGTACATGAGTTAGGACTTCAGTGTATGACTTTGAGTAGACAAAGTTCAGTCTATAATATGACATGGTAATATTCTGTCAGAGAATGAATAGCTTGAATGATATCATTAATCATTGATATATTTGTCTCTTATAACTTCTAACAGTATAATACTTACACCAATTGTGCTGGTGCTGCTCATGATCCATCCCACAGCTTCCTCTAACAAAGGCTTAGATACCAGCACAAAAGAGGGGACAGAAAAAATAGAAGAGCCAAAGGTTGTGGATGACTGTGAAAAAAACCGTGTCTTCTGGATTCAACAAGGCAGCTGCACATATGAACTCATAATCATAATGATAACATGCACAAAACTTGTAAAAGCCCAAGCCAGACCAAATCTTAGCATAGAAGAGATGGAAAACTTGGTATAAAGTTCTACCCTTAGTTAAGAGGCTATTGGCAATTCTTCTTGGCTGAAAGTGGTAAAGTCAGTTTTTTCTAAGACTATAGTCCAGATAAATCAACCACTCTCTAGTAGAAGGCCACATATACAAGAATATTTGAGCACCACAAATTGGTCTTGATGGGGAACAAAGGGATGCAAAGATGGATAGAAAAGGAAGGAGGTTTATGTGAGAAATGTTGGCGTAAGAAGAGTTAAATATAATCAAAACACATTATACGAAATTCTCAAAGAACAGACAAAAGTATTTGTAAAAGACAACATGCATGATATACTGGCCCAGAATTCTTATTTGAAAGAAAATAGTAAAAATCAGAAGTCTGGTCTAAGTGGTAGATACTCTGTCTTGGTATATCTGCTACTTGATAATAAGTACACAACAAGAACAACTGGTACACTGCAGTCCATCATCACATAGTTCCTTCCACTGTAATTACATGGCTGATAAACTTGAAATAAGTATTGACATTTAAAGTGATTCTAAGACAGGAAAGACAAGAATAGCTTGATAATTTTGTAGCATTATATTGAATTCTACCAGCAATGTTCATAAATAAGATTTTATTGGACAATAGCTTCTCAAATCTATATAATGAGTAGAGTTAATTGCCTATTTTTTCCCAACAACACATTTGACCGCATGATGCACAAAGCCTAAAATGGTTGTGTGTAGATGTAACCTACCGCCTTATTAAATAAGAAACACAGAGCCAATGTAAAGGTGAAAGCCCAAGAGGTCAGAGCCAGAAGCTTACCCGCTTTCCGCTAGCTAGCTTCTTCCGCCAAGAGAGCTCTCCGAAAAGGGAGCTACTTCCTGTGCGTCTGATTTATAAAGAGTTCTGGTTCTTCCTTCTCATTGGTTATAAACACAACTACGTGGCTGTCTCGTCACTGCCTCTCTGTCCAGACCTCCCACGTTTTCTATGGTTGGTATTGAGATCAAGGGCGTGTGTCTCCAATGCTAGCTGTATCCTTGAACACACAGAGATCCACCTAGCTCTGCTTACCAAGTGCTGGGATTAAAGGCGTGCACCACCACCGCCCTGGCTTTCGCTATGGCTTGCTAATAGCTCTGACCCCTAAGCAACTTTATTTATTAACATACAAATAAAATCACAATTCAGTACAAATAGAATACCACTATAGTTGTGACATGTCCTTTCTTAGAAAAAATAAATTAAATTTATCAAACATCCCTCTAGGAAGTTTGAAGATGGACTTTTTATCTACCTTATTGATGATCCGCTGCATTGATACCACCAAAAGACTTCATTATCCACTTGTCCTATTGTAGAGCCAGCTTTGAGGACTCAATTTATGACTGGTGGATTTTGTCTTACTTCCTCCTTGAAATATCCACTCTAGTGCGCACAAAGTTTCTTCTAGAAGCTCCAGGTTTTCAGCCTGGCCACCATGACTGAGTTTTCTCTTCTCATTTAAGAAAGCTAATGCATTGCATTCATTCTCTATGGTACACAGTGGTTTATGTATTTATTGTCGGGTCAATTACATTTAGATGTGTGCTGCTATCTTCATAAACATCTGTTTGACATAAATTCCTTTTAATCTGGAGGGGTTTCAATTCCATTCCTGAAAGCAATATAAAAAGATATAAATGGAAGAATATGGTTTTGATTTAGTACTCATTCTGAAAACAATCTTATATATACCATTTAAGAATAAAAGACGATTTATATGATCATTTAAGAATAAAGCTTCAATGTATAAGTGCTATGAATTTGAAAGCAAATATATAATTAAATCAATATAGTGAAATAGTTTTTTTTTTTGCAAAACAGGAAAAAAAAACCAAAATGTTCTTTTCTCTGTGTAAATGACAAGACTTGGACACAAAGTTCAGACTATAAGGATGTCCCATCATATTCACCCGGAAAAAGGAAGTGGTCAAGTGCTCAAAAGCACAAAGGAGCTTGCCTGGGTACCTGATAGCCTGATATGTCACCAACTGAGGAAATGAAACAGTCATAAAAATAATAACAATAGGCCACATCTCAGGAAAATAAACAATTCTTGAGTCTATGCTGAAATAAATAAATACTGAAATAAATAGATGTATGGAAGATAAGTAAAGCTTCTCTTCCCAGAATCATAATCAATAAACATAGGCTAAATGGTGAAACAAAAAATACCACTGGCCAAACTCTATGATGACATCTTAATCTAAAAGTATCATTAATATGTTAAAATTAATGATTGAATCTGGGCAAGACATGGATAACTATACAAAGAAAAAGGCTCTCCCTCAAGATACTTATAATCAGGGAATAATAGTAACACTGCAGTGAAGGAACCTGGAAACACCGCTTTAATTAAGTAATCAAGGTTAATAGTTCCACTGAAGGAAACAGCTACATCATCTACTTAGCAAGACTGACATATTTTCTTATCACAAATGTACAATCTATGTCTTAAAATGAATATTCTATGAGACTGGAGAAGAGTCTACTAAATCTTTGACCAGCAGCCTTTAAAAGTGGCAATATCATGAAAGGCAACTGAGAATTTTCTAGAATAAAGGAAACGAAGGGTGGGTGGAAGATTTTGGAACTTTGAACTGAAAAAGCCATTAAATATTGTCGGCAGAACTTAGAGGACCATTCTTGTAGAAGCTTGAAAGATTGTGATGTTGAAAGAGATAAATATGGACAGTGGAGATCTGACTCACATATTTTCGGAGGGAAACATACTGTCAAGAGGGCCATTCATGTGCTATTTTAATTAAGGTTCTGTATGCTGGTCTTGCTGGGACTGAGGCAACAGCTGTGATTGTCAAAGAAACCAGGACCACTGATATAAAATATCCTTTCTTCCTTGGAAATCTATACATGGAAGATGGCATGGCTGTAACCTAAGGAGCTTAGGCCACATGTGAGAGAGAAACCGAAATTGGCAATGTAAACATCATCAACAGTTTTGAAGATATGAAAAAAATATGAAAGATTAGGGGAAGTTCATGAAGAGCAGCAGTACATTTTGGCAGTGTCAGACTCCCTGAAGAAAGACCTTGAGAGGCCACTAGTGAAAGTAAAGTCTCAGTTGCAAGGGAACATTGAAGATGCCAGAACAATGGGATGTCTACCTTGAAGATATGCAGGCATGGAGTGGAACTGGCCCAAGCCAAAGTGAGATCTCTGTGGGTAATACTCCATCCAGTAGCAGAACTGGAGAGTCGGGGCTAACTCTGGAGCCCAGAAGATGAGTTCTAGGTGTCAGATACTGAACTACAGAATTTACCATCTGGGTTTTGTTTTGCTTTGGTATGATTGTTTTAATGCCCCTGTTCTTCCCTTTTAGAATACTAAGTTTAAATATGTAATTTACTTGTTATATTATAAGATACATAGTTAGGAACTTTGTCCAGTTGGAGAGATTTGCTACTTTTATAGTGCTAGCATTTTGAAGACTTTGGTTGCTTGCTTTCCTGAGAACATTGGGTTGTAACCTGCAATGTTAAGCCAAATAAATGCTTTCTACCCCAAGTTACTTTTGCTCAGTGTATATGTCAGACAACATAACTAAAAACAGGACAGCATATAACAAGGAGTGTCAGCCTCAGGGCCATTGCCATTTAGGACTGGACATCACACTTTGTTTTGAGGGCATGCTATGTATAGTAAGGTGTCTGAATGTTGTTGCTGTCTTGACACAGTGTAAGTATTAGCACATTCTTTCCTTGGTTTGCCAAACAATTTTGAGGAAATAAATAAAAACATCCTTGGCTTAGAACTACTAGCACATGAGAAGTCTATATATTGTTTTCCAACTCACTTAAAATACTGAAAGCATCATAAAACAAAATTTTTCTATAATTTATAAAAATGCCCTTCATGAGGCTTGTAGCATATTGAACTTTAAATATATATATTCTTTGAAATTTAGTGAACAGAACTCTACAGAGATTTACATCTTCTTAGACCTCATGGATCACTGAGAACTTCAGTAGGTCTATTCGACCGAATTGCAAATTTTCTGAGATTTTTTAAATGCAGAAGAAAAATAGAAACTACTTGGTTTTAACACCTTCAATTCTTTATTTATCCTCTCAGCATCCAAACAATGTCTGTGTGTATATAAGATCGATTCTGACTTTCAATTTAATGCTCTTTATTCCTCTAGGTTTCATCAGAATGCAAGCTGTTTCTATTTGGGTTAATTTCACACTTATAATCTTAGAAAATTTTATTATTCTGGTTATATTTTTTATTTTTAAGATAAGCTCTACTAAAGGTTGTGTTATGATGACAGGAGAATTTATAATGCTGCTTTACATAAGTTTAAAACTCAGTGACTGAGGGGAAAAAGAAAAACTAGAAAAATTAATACATATAATACATACATATATATGTACACACACAC
>CABHPP010106573.1:561-54058 GCA_902168425.1 Peromyscus attwateri
CTGTGTAGCCGAGTAACACCTGCAGGTTCACTCTTCCTATTTTTTTCTCCTCTTGAGTCAGATACTTGCCCAGAGTAATTTTGCGCCACGCCTTTGCCTACAGAGTAGTAATAACTTACAAAGAAGAAAACATACAACAGGAAAGTGGTATGCGATTGGTCATTCATGCAAGGATTCCGTTTTCTACAGACAGAGCATTTTAAGCAAAAGTAGTCTAATTACATTAAATTTAAAACAATGCTGTTATTTGTTACTTGAAAATGTATTATGCTATAATGTTTTTAAACTATATTATTATAGTTTTTATGTATATTTCCGAATTTAGCCCTTATGCTTTATATATCCACGGGATTGCAGAGAGAGTGAGACAGAGAGGCAGAAGGAGAGAGATGTTAGTTAAGGTAGACAGAGTACTGCCATCAAGATACAAAAAGCTGCCAGCAGTGGTGGCACACCCCTTTAATCTCAGCACTAGGGGAGGTAGAGGCAGGTGGATCTCTGTGAGTTCGAGGCCAGCCTGGTCTACAGAGCAAGTTCCAGGTCGGGCAGGGCTACACAGAGAAACACTGTCTTGAAAAACAAAACAAGCCAGGTGGTGGTGGCACACACCTTTAATCCCAGCACTCGGGAGGCAGAGCCAGGTGGATCTCTGTGAGTTCAAGGCCAGCCTGGTCTACAGAGCGAGATCCAGGACAGGCACCAAAACTACATGGAGAAACCCTCTCTAGGAAAACCAAAGGGGGGGGGGGCAAAAGAATGAAAGAAAAAGAAAAGGAAAAGTCAGCCAAGACCAAGTTGGATGTATTGTATGCTGTGCTAAGTTACATACACATATTTTTTTTTTTTTGAGACAGGCTCTCTCTCAGTAGGCAGCTCAAATCTTCTGCCTCAGTATAGATACCATTCCCAGCTCTGAATTTTGAAATAAGAGGGCCTGTGGAAGATTAATGAGCAAGGCAGTGAGTGTACTTTTGAGAATATTCTTAACAGCTTTCTGTGAATAGACTGAGCCACTTAGAAAGTAAGTTTTTAAATTTTGAATTGTAGTGTGTGTGTGTGTGTGTGTGTGTGTGTGTGTGTGTAAGAGAAAAGAAAGAAAGATGGGGGAGTGCACAGGTGGCATGGAACAAATGTGGAGGCAGAGGACAGCTTTCTGGAATTAGTTTTCTCCTTCTGCCATGATAATAGGTTTGGGGACCAAACTCAGGTCATCCGGCTTATCAGGTTGGCTCTTTTACTCTTCCAGCCATCTTGCAAGCCTTGGAAAGTATTTTTATGTGGCTAAAGATGGAAATATCTTTAGATATTTAGATCGTATCTTTAGAGCTACTTTGGTTAGAGAACTTGGTGAAAGCACAGAAGATAACTGAGGAGGCCGTAGATGTGGGGCAAGGAGACTAGAATGCTGTGCAGCTCGGGGTGTGGCTTGGTGCCCGCCCACAAGTGTGGGTTCAGTGCTCCAGCGCCATCCAGGGAAGGTTTGTGAAAGCTTGGAGGTAGTGCGGAAGTGAGAAGCAGAAGCCTAAGTGAGGGCTGTGAGAATGAACCGAGAGGGATTTGAGGTATTTCCACACCAGTTTAACATCGCGAGCCCTTACATGCTAAGGAGAACGGAAGGACTACAGTCCCAGACACTAGGAAGATAGCAGATTTGCACCAAAAAGCAAAAACTGTCACAGGCTAGGACCAGGAGTGAAGGACAATATTCTGTATTAAAGTATTATGAATGGTCTCTGTACCATGTGATTGGCACACAACAGGAAACGTAGATGGGGAGTTTGGAAAGCAATTCTGTCTTAGTATCAGACCTAACCTCTCTGTAGTAATACGTTATACTTGTGTATAAATATAAGTGATAAAGTCTTGGTTCCCTAAAACATTTTGTTTTGGGTGTTTTGTTGTTAATGTTTTGAGTTGAAGTCTAATGTAGCACAGGCTAACCTTGAATTCACTCTGTAGCTGAGGCTGGTCATGAACTCCTGATCCTTCTAACTCGACCTCCTGAGCACTGGGAATAGAGTTGTAACGGGGCCCTCAGTCCCCCGTCTTAGTAAAAGAAGAGGTGAGTGGACATAATTTGCCCACTTGTAGAGAAACAGGATAAAAGCAGGTTTAATTGTGTCTGTGACGGCTAGCTTTGTCAACTTGATACAACCTAGAATTACCTGGGAAGAGTCTCAGTGAGAGTTTACCTGTCACATTGGGTTGGCATGTGGGCATGTCTGTGGAGTATTGTCTCAGTTAATCGATGTGGGAAGACCTAGCCCACTGTGGGTCGTGCCGTTCTCTAGGTGGAACGTCCCGAACCGTGTAAGAGTGGACAAATGAAAACACAGCAGGTGAGGGGTGTGTCCACTCCTCCTCTCTGCCCTTGACTGGATGCGATGCAGTCTGCTGTCTGAACTTCCTGCTGCTCTGACCTCCCCACAAAGATGGGCTGTAGCCTGGAATTGTCAGCCAAAAATAAGCCCCTTCTCCCCTAAATTGCAAAGTGCTACCAGGGTGTTTTACCACACGACACAAAAGAAACTGGAAACATCTCTGACTCCTTTTTTGATGTCTGTATCTCGTGCATCTCTCGGTCTTAGGGTTACATCATTATAGAATTTCTTTAAACTGTAAATTCTGTAAAGTGCCCCATGCTAGGGGAGTCCAATACAAGGTATAAGGTAGTTGAGGCTTCTGGGAATTTATAATCTGTTTCCGCAGATAATGCCCTAAATAACTGTAGCACAGTGTGATGTGGGTTGAGAGAAGGGTGCCATCACTTTCAGAAGTAGCTACTTCTATCTATGCCTCTGTGTAGATCGTGAGACTGATGCATGCATCTTTACTGGGGAAGCGCCCGCTCCGGTTTTTGGCAGTGAGTCTGTTGTTTGGCAATGAGTCTTGCCAGAAAAGCCAGACCAGGCTGCTGGTTTTATCAAGCCCAGAGAGAAGAGAGGAGGATTAGTTGTTGACCTCATTGTACTTGCTCGTCTCAGTGTCCTGGAGGGAGATTTGGGGTCGTCCTGCCCACTTCACCCTGTTTGTCAGCCATCTTTTTAGGTTCAACCCAAGGCCTTTCACTTTGTACCACTGCATAAGCTATGAAAGTGAAATGATTCTGTGTGTAAGGGACATCACCCAGAGCAGATGGAGCCAAAGTATGGATGACAGTAGATAAACATTTTCATGATCCCTCCTGGGTTCCTAGATAGCAATACAAGGAGAGCTCTGTGAATGATCTTCTGTGTAAGATCTCTCTCTCTCTCTCTCTCTCTCTCTCTCTCTCTCTCTCTCTCTCTCTTGTTTTTTCGAGACAGGGTTTCTCTGTGTAGCTCTGGTCATCCTGGAACTTGCTCTATAGACCAGGCTGGCCTTGAACTCAGAGATCCACCTGCCTCTGCCTCTGAGTGTTGGAATTAAAGGCATGCACCACCACGCCCAGCCCAGGAATTTTAGTGTTAACTCCTGTTTTGTTTTGGGATTTGGGGGACAGATTCTTACTGTGTAGCCCTGGCTAGTCTGGAATTCACTATGCAAACCAGGCTGGTCTCACACTTGCTTTGATCCCCCTGTCTCTGTCTCCTAAGTGCTGATATTACAGACATGCTCTACCACAGCTGTTTTTATAGACTTAATGGTTTTTTTTTTTTAAAGATTTATTTATTAATTATGTATACAGTGTTCTGCCTGCATGAATGCCTACAGGCCAGAAGAGGGCACCAGATCTCATTGTAGATGGTTGTGAGCCACCATGTGGTTGCTGGGAATTGAACTCAGGATCTCTGGAAGAGCAGTCAGTGCTCTTAACCTCAGAGCCATCTTTCCAGCCCCCAGTTTTTTTGGTATTTTTGGTTTTTCGAGACAGGGTTTCTCCGTGTAGTTTTGGTGCCTGTCCTGGATCTTGCTCTGTAGACCAGGCTGGCCTCGAACTCACAGAGATCCGCCTGGCTCTGCTTCCCAAGTGCTGGGATTGAAGGCGTGCGCCATCACTGCCCAGCTTAGACTTAATGTTTTGTTTTGCATTGTAATATATACTTGTAATCCTGGCACTAGGAATGCTAAGGCAGGAGGATTTCAAGTTTAATCTCAGCCTAGTTAGTCTACACGTTGAAACATTATCTTAAATAACCAGCCAACCAACCAATAAATAAAGACCTAATATTTCATTAGAAAGTGTGTTCTATAAGAGTGTAAGCCCTGCCGGGCGGTGATGACACACTCCTTTAGTCCCAAGAGGCAGAGGCAGGTGGATCTCTGTGAGGTCCAGGACAGCCAGGGACATAGAGAGAAAGTCTGTCTTGAAAAACCAAAACCAAAGAAACAAAAGCCATGAGCTCCGGAGCTCCTGCTGGACCCTTTAGCAGCCCTGTGAGCTCGGGCAGGAGGCTCCGTACGGACTCCTGACTCCTTTCTACTGTTAATAAGTGTTTACCTCAGGGTTGTTAGAAAAACTAGATGAGATATTATTTCTTTCTGTCTTTTGAGGGGATGTTGAGACAGTCTCGTGTAGCCCAGGCTAACCTCAAATCTGTTGTGTAGCCCAGGCTCCTCTGAAGCTCCTGATTCTCCTCCTTCACCCTCCCACGTGGTAGGTGCCACCACACTCAACTGAAGTAATATTTCTTGAAGACCTTGCCCTGCTGTACTTTTTTTTTTGTAATCAATGCTGGGAATTGAACTTAGGGCCTCACACGTGTTCTACCACTGATCTATGTCCCTAGCCATACCAGCTTTTTTTGTGTGTGTCTTTTTGAGACAGAGTTTTGCTTATATAGTAGCCCAGGCTGGCCTGGCTTCAAGTTCATGATGCTGCTCCCACATTAGCCTTCCAAGTAGCCTTTTTCTAATGTGAGGCCAAAAGAGGATGGAGTCTCAGCTAAGGTGACTGTGCTTTTCTTGTCTTCCAGGTCGCTTTAGAGAGCCCCCCAGCTCCGGAGAATGAGCACTCTCAAGGTACGTGTATCATGAAGTCAGCTGAGGAAAGGAGTCCACATGTGAGAACCGTAGCCTGACCTTGTCTTCAGCGATCCTTTTGAAAGAGGCAGGATGTCTGGGGATGTGGCTCAGTGGCAGAGCACTTGCCTAGCATGTGGGCAGCCATAGGTTCAAGCCCCAGCAGCACAAATGAATGAAAGAATCAATTTGCCACTTCTCTGGGAAAGGATTTGCCTGGGAGCACTCTTATTTTTCCTAAGAATTTTACCTTCATTGTGTTAGACACACATTTTCCCAAAAGATTCAACTACAGACTGAGTATAAATTTCAAGAGATTATGTAGTGGGGCTGGAGGGATGACGGTTTCGTGTTGTAAGAGCAGTCCTGTGCAATCCTGAGGACTGGAATTCAGATCCCATAGCTTTAGGGGTTCCACATATCCTGAGCCCAAACTCCCAGGGAGTTTGAGACAGAAGGATCATGGGGCCTTGCTGGCTGTACCTTGACAGAGAAAGCGAGCTCCAGCTTCAGGGAGAAACCCTGCCTCCAAGGAATAGGTGGAGGATGATAGAGAATGACACCCGGTACCCTCTTCTAGACTCCACACATGAACAGCACTTGATTATATCCTCTATGTCAACAATTTTCGGTTTCTGTGAGTCTTACTATTTAGATCTTGGCCCTCCTACACAGAGCCTTTCAGATACTTAGGATATATATATTTTAGATAACAGGGTCTCGTGTAGCCCAGGCTGAGCTTAAATTTGATTTGTAGCTGTGCTGGACAGTTTTATGTCAACCTGACTCAAGCTAGAGTCATCTCAGAGGAGGGAACCTCAACTGAGAAAATGACTTGTAAGATCGGGCTGCAGGCACGCCTGTAGGGCATTTAATTAGTGATTCATGTGGGAGGGCCCAGCCCATTGTGGGTGGTGCCATCCCTAGGGTTCTGAGTGAAAAGCCACGTTGAGCAGGCCAGTAAGCAGCTCCCCTCCATGGCCTCTGCATCAGCTCTTGGCTCTAAGTTCCCTCCTGGTTTGAGTTCCTGCCTTGGTTTCCCCCAGTGGGCTGTGATTCAGGGTATGTAAGGCAACTAAACCCATTCCTACTTCAGCTGCCGTCGGTCACGGTGTGTCACCACGGCGACAGAAACCCTAAGACAGCAGCTGAAGATGGCTTTGAACCTCCGATCATCTTGTCTTCCACCCCCTAAGCACAACTATGCCAACTATTTGCAGGGCTGGAATTGAACCCAGGGCTTTGTGCATACTGGGCAAGTGTTCTAATAACCGAGCTACACCCCAGCCTGGAAATCCCCTTTATAGATTTTAAAAGACATTTTGTTTATTTATGTCTATGAGTTTTTTTGTCTGCATGTATATCTGTGTACCACATGTGTGCCTAGTCCCTGTAGAGGCCAGAAGAGGGTGTTGGATCCTGAGACTAGCGTTAACAGGCAGTTGTGAGCCACCATGTAGGTGCTGAGAAATGACCCTGGGTCCTCTGGAAGAGCAGCCAGTGTCTTCTGAGTCATCTCTGCAGCCCCCCAAGCCCTCCCTTTTTGAAAATGTCTTTTACCTGTTTGCTGATGAAATGTTCTTTTACCTGAGTATATTGTATTGTTATCAAGGTTTTTGTTCTGTGTACATGTTCCCTGTACTTCCCTCCAGTCGCCCATTTGTTTGTTTCCTTGTTCTATGTTTGGCATGGGGGACAATGTGGGTCACTATTTTACACGAAAAAATTACTTTATGTGGCCGGGCGTTGGTGGCGCACGCCTTTAATCCCAGCACTCGGGAGGCAGAGGCAGGCGGATCTCTGTGAGTTCGAGGCCAGCCTGGGCTACCAAGTGAGCTCCAGGAAAGGCGCAAAGCTACACAGAGAAACCCTGTCTCGAAAAACCAAAAAAAAAAAAAAAATTACTTTATGTGTATGAGTGTTTTTTGCCTGCATGCATGTCTGTGTATCATGTATGTGCTGGTGCCTGTGGAGGTCAAGAGAGGGTGTCGGATCCTCTAGAACTGGAGTTACAGATGCTTATGAGCCACCATGTGGGTGCTGAAAACTGAACTCGGGTCCTCTATGAGAACAAGAAGCCATCTCTCTACCCCTACACCTTTTTAGATGCTTGTGAATCCTTGGTTTAAACAAAATTCAGTGGGAAAGCTCTTGCTTTGGAAGTGTGAGGACTGGAGTTTGGATTTCCAGAACTCGGGTAAACGCTGAGCAGGCATGGCCTGTAATCCCAGCACTCAGGAGTCAAAGATGGATCCCCAGAGCAAACTGTTTGTACAGACTAGTAAAGACTACTGAGAATAGCCGGGCGGTGGTGGCGCACGCCTTTAATCCCAGCACTCGGGAGGCAGAGGCAGGCGGATCTCTGTGAGTTCGAGGCCAGCCTGGGCTACCAAGTGAGTTCCAGGAAAGGCGCAAAGCTACAAAGAGAAACCCCGTTTCAAAAAAAAAAAAAAAAAAAAAAAAAAAAAAAAGGACTACTGAGACTGCTCAGTCAATGGAGTGGAAGGAGAGTGATTGGTCAAGGAGTACACTCAACATCAAGCTTGAATTTCCACACACACATGCATGCACATAGACATTCACATACATACATGGGAAAAACAGGATTCCAGTAATACACTCAGATGTACAGAAACACAAAATTTTTAAAAAGAGGTAGTCAGCTGGGCGGTAGTAGTGCATGCCTTGAAGGGAGGTAGAGGCAGGAGGATCTCTGTGAGTTGGAGGCCAGCCTGGTCTACAGAGTGAGTTCCAGGACAAACAAGGCTACACAGAGAAGCCCTGTCTGGAACAGAAAAAAAAAAAAAAAAAAAAAAAAAAAGCCTAGTATCCAAGAAAATCCAAGGATATATTAATAAGACTTCTGTGAGTTCTTGACAAGAATTTTAAATTGTTCTGTTTTATTGGCTTAAAAAAATCAGCTGGGTGGTGGTCTTGCATGCCTTTAATCTTAGCACTCAGGAGGCAGAGGCAGGTGGATCTCTGAGTTTGAGACCAGTCTGGTCTACAGAGTGAGTTCCAGGAGAGCCAGGGCGACACAGAGAAACCCTATGTCTTAGTTAGGGTGTCTATTGCTGTGAAAAGACACCATGACCACAGCAACTCTTTTTTTTTTAATTAATTAATTAAAATTTCTATTATCAGCTTGATACAGTACAAACTCCTTTTTTTTTTTTTTTAAGATTTATTTATTTATTATGTACACAGAAGAAGGCACCAGATCTCATTACAGATGGTTGTGAGCCACCATGTGGGTACTGAGAATTGAACTCAGGACCTCTGGAAGAGCAGTCAGTGCTCTTAACCCCTGAGCCATCTCTCCAGCCCCAGTACAAATTCTTATCCTAACAGTGAAATGTTTCAATGAGGCTTGCCCAGTAATTGAGTAAAACCAAAACTTATTCTAAGCCACAGTCATCCTAGGGTCCCCCCTGCTATGTAGCCTCCCTGGTTCTGTGGGTTGCAGTCTGATTGTCCTTTGCTTTATATCTAGTATCCACTTATGAGTGAGTACATACCATGTCTGTCCTTCTGGGTCTGGGTTACCTCACTCAGGATGATATTTTCTAGTTCCATCCATTTGCCTGCAAACCTCATGATGTCATTGTTTTTCTCTGCTTAGTAGTACTCCATTGTGTATATGTACCACATTTTCTTAATCCATTCTTTGGTTGACGGGCATCTAGGTTGTTTCCAGGTGCTGCTATGAACATAGTTGAGCATGTGTCCTTGTGGTGTGATTGAGCATTCCTTGGGTATATGCCCAAGAGTGGTATGGCTGGGCCTTGAGGTAGATCGATTCCCAATTTTCGACCACAGCAATTCTTATAAAGGAAAACATTTAATTGGGGCTGGTTTACAAATCAGAAGTTTAGTCCATTGTCATCATGGCAGGAAGCATGGTGGCACACAGGCAGGTGCTGGAGAAGGAGCTGAGAGTTCTACATCCTGATCCAAAGGCAGCAGAAAGAGAGAGCCACTGGGCCTGGCTTGGAGTTTTGAAACCCCAAAGCCCACCTGCAGAGAGACATGTCCTCCAACAAGGCTACACCTGCTCCAACAAGGCCACATCTTCTAATGCCACTCCCTAAGCATTCAACTTGATTCTATGGGGGGCCATTCTTATTCAAACCACCACACCCTATCTTGAAAAACAAAAACAAATCAATGTCATTGTAGGTTACATCATCTAGAGGACTTTTCGTCATCGAATACTGCACACGATATCAGTGCCTGTTGTGTGTTTCTGAGTACATCTGTGGTAGCTCCAAGGCAGGCAGCAGAAACTCAGTTTATGTGGATGAAGCAGATGAGGTGGACTAAATATGACAAGAAACAACTTATAAATCTTGTGTCCCACTTAAAAGGAGACAGCAACTATCTATATCTGCTCAATTAAGACCTATTTTTGCCAAATCTCATTTTTGTAAAGAAACTGAGAATTTGGATTTTTATGTAAATTTGTAGAGTTTTTAAATTTGGAAAATGATTTAAATTATTTTTAAAACTGGGAAATCCAAATTCAATACGTGTGTGGGCTTCTGACTTAGAATGATAGCATCTGACTCGGTGTAGTGTATCTTTGGCTGGTGTCTAAAGCGGTCTTGGTATCTGTGAGTTGGGTTTTCATGTTTGAGAAACAGTGGAAGTCTTCCAGTTTCCATGGGAGGTTGAGTGCCTACATCCACCATCAGTCCTTCTTTGAGAAACAGAGCAAAGGACTCAGAGATAGCTGAGCCATTAAGAGCGCGCTCTTCTAGAGGACCTGGTTTCTTTTCCTACCTCCAATGGCAGCTCACACGGTCTTGTCCGGTTCCCGGGGATCTGATGCCCTCTTCTGGCCGCCACAGGGACTGCATGAACATAAAATCAAAATGAAAATTCCGGGCTGATGAGACGGCTCAACAGATAAGGCTGCTTGCCGTTTGGGCCTAGCAACCTGAGTTTGATACCCAAAACCCACAAAAAGGTGGGAGGAGAGAACCAGCTGCACAAGGCGGTCCTCACATGCCTTGGCATGTGCACATGTATGCATGCACACACAACTACCCTAGAGGACTTTTTTTCTTCTTCAGTACAAACCTACAAAAATAAGAACAGGAGAGGGAACTGTAGAAATGGGTTGTGGAAGCTGGAGAGTGTGTGGGAGACAGTTAAATGACTTAGCTGACCTGAGAATGGTGCATTGTAGTTACAGTAAAGGAAGTTTGAAAGTGCAGGGAACAGACATCCCGAGACCGACTGTCTCGTTGCATACTGCTGAGCTGCGGCTCCTTCCCACCCAGACCAGGACTCGGGGTGTGGAGAGCAGCTCACACACTGTGCTGAAAACCAGAACCTGAAGTAAACTATGCTGGATGCTGAGCCTCCCCCATTCAGCTTCCAGAATCCTAACCAGAAAAGATGTCAGTCTTCCAGGCTCAGGGTTAAAGGATCATCTGTAGACTCTCCTTGACAGGAAAACCTACAAACACAAGTACTGGATGTTCTCTGACTGGCTCACAGTCAACAACCTCGTTTATGCATTAGAGCCTCCAGTTGGCATTCAAGTGTTCCCACTTAAGATACGGTTTAGAGAAAATGTGCAGAAATAGAACTGGAAGCCGGTTTCTGTGTGTGCCACGGGTGCATGGGGAGGCTTGTGCTTGATATCAGGTGTCTTCTTCTGTCAGTCACTCTTCCCCACTTCATTTACTGAGGCGGGGTCCCTAAACCACAGCTCGACAGTTGTGACTGTCTGCCATCAGCTTTCCCTGGGCTCCTCTGTCTGTGCTTCCCAGGCTTTCACACAGGTTCTCACACTTGGGGTTAGCCGCTTTTCACCGACCACGGCCCAGCTCCTGAATCCTGTTTTACACCAAGATTAGCAGACTTCTAAAGAGAGTATTTAAAAGGTGGTCCAACTGTTTCCTGTCCCACAAGGAAACAGACAGGAAAGGTCAACTGGAGGGAAAACCAATGCACGGGGAACAGAACTTAGATAATAATGTGATATGTTCAAGTGAAAAGCCATATTTTTCCCAGTGTGGTGGTACGCACCTTTAATCCCAGCACTTGGGAGGCAGAGGCAGGTGAATCTCTGTGAGTTTGAGGTCAGTCTGGTCTTTATAGCAAGTTCCAGGACAGCTAGGGAGAGACCCTGTCTCAAAAAGAAAAAAAGGAATTACAGCAGACTTGAGGATCAGTGTAGAAAGTCTAGTCTAAATCATGAGTCACAGAAAGAGAGAAGGGCACAGTCAGCATAAACACTTGACAGCCCCAGAACTGAAGAACACTGCCACTCCTGCTGAAAGAAAACCCACTGACTGTTCAGTACAGCAGATGAACCCGATCCACCCGAAGGTAGCAGGAGATTTCAAAGAGAAGAGTCCATGAGTTTGCAGAGAGGAAAAAATAACTCATAAGATTCAGAAACGACTGTGAAGCAGTGTTAGCAGATGACAGGCGATGGTGCAGTGCTTTCAGCATGCTGTGGGAAATTAATTCTAACCCAGCACTCCAGCCAGCCACGGTGTAAATCAGAGAAGGATGAGGGTAGATGAGGGTAGAATAGCAACACCTGCAGGCCACCAGGTCTCAAGTGTCCTTCCGTACGTACGTACCTTCCTCAGAAAGCTGCTCTGTGGAAACAAGGGATACGAGAAACCGGAGTCCAAACAGAGGAAGGAAGGTAGGAAAGGGGCCTCCTGGACAGTGGGAAGGAAAGACCAAGGTGGCAGGGCAGAAGACTTCAAGGAGACATCTCTTGATATTCCAAAGTGATAGAATAATGCTTCTGAATTTCCCGAGATTCGAGTAATTGGTAGACTTGGGGTTTGAATCATATATAGAAAATTTGAGTACTGCATATATAGAAAATTTGAACAAACAAAAGAGTAAGGCCATTGTTAACTCCAGGGGTGATAGAAAGTGCCAAAGAAAGAAAATGATTTTTATTTACTTATTCTTATTGTTTTCAATTATGTGTACTTGTGTATGTGCACATCTGAGTGCAGGTGACCACACAGAGGCCACAGGTGTCTGATGTCCCTGGAGCTGGCGATACAGGTGCTTGTGGGCCATCTGATATGGGCACCTGGAAGAATAGCAATATGTCGCCTTAACCACTGAGCCATCTCTCTAACTCCAAGAAAAAGGTTCTTATTTAACTTCGCTCTGACAATGAATATTTGGTCAAAATGGTTTAAATACTGATGTAACCAGCATTAGGATTTAAATCCCGGAAGGATGGGGGCTGCAAAATGAAGGTACTTGATGTTGGTTTGGAAAGAGAACTCACAATTCTTGTCTTTTTAGGAAGATAATGATTGAAAGTGAAATGGAGTCAGAACGCGGCAGTGTGAGCATGCACAGGAATAAGAACAGTCTGGGTGTGGGGGTGCACACTTGGGATCCCAGTACCCAGGCTGAGGCAAGGTGTGAGACTAGCTTTGTAGTGGTGTTTGCTCTCCACCCATGACCTTGGGCTACACTTCAGGAAGGAGGTGGTGCTTCTTGCCTTCCTAGTGACCTGTCAAAAGAGAGGCAAGATGGCTCAGCTCTTAAGAGCACTGACTTCCATTCCAAAGGACCCAGGTTCAATTCTCAGCACCCACATGAATGCACCTAGCCTCAGTGTGCTATCACGCCCAGGAGCCACATGACCCTCCTCTCCTCTCCTTTTAAGAGGTCACTACATAGCTTGAGCTATATAGTGAGACCCTGGCTTAAAAAAAAAAAAAAAAAAAAAAGCACTGACTGGAGAGATTGTTCAGTGGCAAAGAGCACTGGCTACTCTTTCAGAGGACCTGGGTTCAATTCCCAGCACCCGTGTGGTAGTTCACAACCATCTGTTGGCCTCCAAGGATACCAGGCATGCAGGCAAAAAAAAACACCGGTACACATAAATAAAAATGACAAGTTAAAAAAAAAGCACTGTCAAGGCCCCTCAAGAGATACTCCCTCAGCAGGTGTATTATTTCCTACCTGTAAGAGCTAGAGGCAGGAAGATCAGCTCAAGTCATTCTTGGCTACATAGGGAGTTTGAGTCTTGCTGTGTTACTTGAGAACCTGCCTCAAAGATAAAAATGAAACTGATAGGAGCCACATGTGGTAGTGTTTGTCTATAATCCCATCACTGGAGAGACACACGGGGATCTGGGCTTCATGCTGCTTTCAGAACTAGCCCATCCCAAAGCCTGTCCCGAGATACTAGGGCTAGGAGTGTCGTTTAGAGGAGCGGTGCTTGCCTGACGTTACCTGGGTTTGCTCCCTAGCACTGGGAGAAAAAAATTACTAGAATTTTTTTTTTTTTTTTGAGGCAGCATTGCTATAACACTGGCAGTCTGTAGACCAGGCTGGTCTCCAATTCAGACATCCCCCTGCCTCTGCCTCCCAGGTGCTGGGATTAAAGGCGTGTGAGACCACCACCACCTGGTTTTTTGGTTTTTCGATGCAGGGTTTCTCTGTGTAGCTTTGGTGCCTGTCCTGGAACTCACTCTGTAGACCAGGCTGGCCTCGAACTCACAGAGATCCGCCTGCCTCTGCCTCCCTAGTGATGGGATTAAAGGTGTGTGCCACCACCGCCCTGCTTAGAAATAATTTTTTAAAAACCAGCTGGGGTGCTGGGAGTCTAGTACAGAATTAGGCAGGGCTCAGAGTATTTCTTGCCACTCACTCAATGATATGACCTTGAACAGTTCATTTAACTGGTCTGTCTGCATGTGTTTTCTCACCTAAAACACAAGGATAATACTTAATAGAACAGTAAGCATTCAGAGATGCAGGTTGGTGGTGGTGGTGGTGGCACACGACTTTAATCCCAGCACTCAGGAGTGCTACATAGAGAAACCCTATCTTAAAAAAAAGGGGGGAAAGAGATGGGATGTTAAATGATGCAGTACTTTTAAGTATATATTATAGTACATAGAACATCCAGAGTATTATTTTACAGGGTTGCCTTTCCAGTTTAGAGCAAGCAGTTAAAAAACACAGGCTTCCAGGCATGGCGTTGCATGCCTGAAATCCCAGCACTTGGAGAACTAAGGCAGTAAGATTACTACAAGCTTGAGGCGAGCCAGGACTACATAACAAGACTCTATCTCAAGAAAATGAAGGGGCTGCAGAGTTGGGTCAGCAGAAGAACACTGGCTTTTCTTCCAGAGGACTCAAGTTCAATTCCCAGCACCCACATGACAGCTTACAACCGTCAGTAACTCCCAGGGGCTCCAACTCCCTCTTGGCCTCATCAGGCACCGGGCACACATATGGTGCACAGATATACAAGTAAAACACCCATACACACAAGAAAAACATTATTTAAAAAGCAAAACCAAAAGCCTTACAGTTATTTAAGAAGCAAGAAAAGAAATGTGTAAATCAGAAGAATGGAGGTGAGTGTAGCCAGGCTCCCTCAGGGTTTCTGACTCACACTGTGGTGCTGAGTGCTCTGGCCAAGTAGATTGAGCACTTAGCACTGTTAGGGATGTCCTTGCCGAACCATGAGTTTCCCACCTGCAGGTCGTCAACAATATAAAGAAGTTTGCTTGATATCTCATCTTTGTTAAGAAAAGACAAATGAAAACTGTTAAATAGGAAGAAAACTCTAATGAAAAGATGAGAAACAGTACAAAACAAAACTCCCTCCCTTCGGAGTTGAGAAACTAGAACTCTCTTTTTTTTTGGTTTCTATCTCTTGTGATTGTGAGTTCTTGCACAAAAGAAAGACACCAACTTTCCGACTTTTCCCCTGTGCAGAGACCCCGGAATCGAACAACGGTGTGTACACTTCCTTCATGAAGTCTCACCGCTGCTACGACCTGATTCCCACAAGTTCCAAGCTGGTTGTGTTTGATACTTCCCTGCAGGTGGGTCAGGTCCCTTTTCTCCTCTGCATTCCCCAGAGCGGCTGGTTCAGTGCCCACCATCACTTGGTACTTCCACACGCCGACCCCTTCTTTCTTACCGCCTTAGGATCTTACTCTTTTGGCTATAGGTGAAGAAAGCCTTCTTTGCCCTGGTGACTAACGGTGTTCGAGCTGCCCCTCTGTGGGATAGTAAGAAGCAGAGTTTTGTGGGTAAGCAGAAGTTTCTGGAACACGCCCGTTGGCATCTTTTGCCGGTGGAGAAGATGCCTTGAGCTGTGCTGAGGGCTCTTGTCTTGGCTTCTAGGAATGCTGACCATCACTGACTTCATCAATATCCTGCACCGATACTATAAGTCAGCCTTGGTAAGGCAGGGAGTCTCCAGAGCAAACCACACCCTACCTCTGGTCCTCACCTGGGGCCCATCATGCCTGGGTTTTCCCTCCAAGCAAAGCCCCTGGGTTAATGAAAAGGGGGAGCAAGTCTCCGATCTGCTGCTTCTGCTTTTAGGTACAGATCTATGAGCTGGAAGAACACAAGATAGAAACTTGGAGAGGTACATAAGGAATGGGAGGCGATGAGAGATGAAGGGATGGGGGGTTTCCTGGGAGCCACCTTTACGGGGCAGTGTTTTATGAACCACCCCTTTCCCTCCAGAGGTGTACCTACAGGACTCCTTTAAGCCTCTCGTCTGCATTTCTCCAAATGCCAGGTCAGTTCCGGCTGTATGTCCATCCCTCAACACCTGAGGCAGGAGCAGGGAGAGGGAGGACTTCTTTCAGTGCGCACGGCCATGCTTCATCTCCCCCATAGCCAAGACTGGCCTGATTACGATTCTTCTGCTTGTCCTCACGCTGGCACAGCATCCATCACCACACCCAGCCACAGCACTCCACTTTAAGTCTGGTTGAGCACTGCCCTTTCCTCTGACCACGAGTTTTCCCTGTCCGTAAACACACTGTAAGGAGCAGTACAGTTTAACGCTGTGGAACCTAACCTTGACCTTCTACCTTTTCATAGCTTGTTTGACGCTGTGTCTTCATTAATTCGAAATAAGATCCACAGACTTCCAGTTATTGACCCAGAGTCAGGCAACACCCTGTACATCCTTACTCACAAGCGCATCCTCAAGTTCCTCAAGTTGTTTGTAAGTGCACTCAACGCCGCAGCTCCTATGTCTTATATGCTGGATTGGAGGCATACACTCAGCAAATTGGGGGGCCTTAAAAGTCAAGCCGAGTCAGTGTTTTGGGTCCTGAGGATTGAACCCGGCACTTCATGCTCTGCCACAGAATCCCCTGAAAGCCGATGATTCTTCCCTCAGATCACTGAGTTCCCCAAGCCCGAGTTCATGTCTAAGTCTCTGGAAGAGCTGCAGATCGGCACCTATGCCAACATCGCTATGGTGCGCACGACCACGCCCGTCTATGTGGCGCTAGGCATCTTTGTTCAACACCGAGTCTCTGCCTTGCCTGTGGTGGATGAGAAAGGTGAGCGACTGGGAAAGAAGAGCAGGTTCCGGGCTCTGGGAAAACCTGCTTCCCCTCAGCTCGGCTGGAAGGCGAGCCTATGGGTAGAAAGAGCTTTGGCTACCAGATAGTTGTCTTTTTTTTTTTTTCTGAGCTGCCTCTGTTTCCCTAGGGCGTGTTGTGGACATCTACTCCAAGTTTGATGTGATTGTGAGTGACAGTGGAGGGGCGGGGAGGGGGGGGTTGGGCAGCAGGAGGGGCGAGGAGGGGGTGGTCTTCTATGTCAGCCGCTTCTGTGCTTTGAATCCTGTCTGGACAGTAGCTGAACAGACTGGTTCTGGCTTGTGGGCAGAGCTGAGGCGTGCCCTGGGTCTCTCTAGTGAGGCTGGGTTGGTCCAGGGTTCGGGAACTCGCCCCCTTTCAAGTGCACCCCTACCTCCAGAATCTGGCAGCAGAAAAGACCTACAACAACCTAGATGTGTCCGTGACGAAAGCCCTCCAACATCGGTCCCACTACTTTGAGGGTGTTCTCAAGTGCTACCTACACGAGACCCTGGAAACCATCATTAACAGGCTGGTGGAAGCGGAGGTAGGAGGCCAGCCCCCCTCAAGCAACTAGTGGGGAGTGGCCTGGAGAGTGGCGTTTTCAAAGAGGGCCAGGACCAAGGCGCTCACCCTAACTGAAGTTGGCACTAACACTGCTTCTCGTTGCTCTGTGCCAGGTTCACCGTCTGGTAGTGGTGGATGAGAATGATGTGGTCAAGGGCATTGTATCGCTGTCTGACATCCTGCAGGCTCTGGTGCTCACGGGTGGAGAGAAGAAGCCCTAAGCATGGCCCCTCGTTGCCTCCCAGAAGCTCTGGGAATCAGATGAAATCCTGGGAGAACTGAGACTGTTCCCTCGGGAGCTCCATATACACTGTCTGGAACTAGAGGAGACGGGGGATGAGGAGAAAGGACTTTTAGCTTCCCTTACCATCATGTGTACATTTGAGACAACATTGAGCCTAGCCAGTCCTAGTCCTGTGCCCTTAGACATTGTGCCCTTCTGGGGGAACCATGGGCTTTGTGCTCCTCAGGCAGATTCTGATCTCTACGAGATCCCTACACCTCACCGAGCCCTAGCTCCGTCTCTGCCCTTACTCCACCAAAGATAATAGCTCCGCAGAATCTTCTTAAAAATATTTTTATTCATCCTGCTTCATTTATGTGGAGGAGGCTGAGTCCACTTAATGTCATTCTTCCCATAGATCTGGGAGGTGCGTGTCTGGGTTCCTGTGCTCTGTGCATATGAAGGCAGATGGCTGTGTGGAGGAGGGCAATGGTAGGTAGCCAAGATTAATGCTTTTTGTAGCAAATCTAATTAAATGACAAGGTTTTCATCATGGTATTGCAGTGTTTGATTTCTGCATTTGATAGACACTCTTTCGACAATCTTCCTACCTTATAAAGCTACTTCAACTCATCAATAACAACAGTAATAATACTACACACAAAAGCACATGTTCTCAATGGTTTAACTATACAGGTTGTATGGGACTCTTAAGTGTTTTGGTCTTGGGAGAATTTATGATTTTTTTGGGGGGGGGTTTTCGAGACAGGGTTTCTTCATGTAGTTTTGGTGCCAGCCCTGGATCTCGCTCTGTAGATCAGGTTGACCTGGAACTCAGAGAGATCCGCCTGGCTCTGCCTCCCGAGTGCTGAGATCAGAGGCGTGAGTCACCGCCGCCCGGCAAAATTTTTTTTTGAGACAGGATTTTGTACCATATGTAGATCAGGCTGGCCTCAGATTTGTAGCAATCCTCCTGCCTCCAACTCCTAAGTACTGGGATTATAGGCACATGCTGCTGCACTCAGGGTCAGTCTTTTAAAAAAAAATCTTTGTGAGTCAGGCATGGTGGCACAAACCTTTAATCCCAGCACTCGGGAGGCAGAGGCAGGCGGGTCTCTCTGAGTTCAAGGCCAGCCTGGGCTACAGAGTGAGTTCCAGGACAGGTACCAAAGCTACACAGAAACCCTGTCTAGAAAAAAACAAGGACAAAAAAACCTTTGTGTGTGCCTGTGTGTAGGCAAGTGGTAGCTGAAGGACAGCCTTGGGTGACAGTCCTCCCCTTCCACCTTAGGTGACACTTTTTGTTTTTGAGACACTGTCTTTCATTGGCTTGGGATTTGGTTGGACTGATATCCTGAACCCACAGATCCTTTTTTTTTTTTTTTTTTCTTTTTCATTTTTCAAGACAGAATTTCTCTGTGTAGTTTTGGTTCCTGTCCTGGATCTCACTCTGTAGACCAGGCTGGCCTCGAACTCACAGAGATCCGCCTGCCTCTGCCTCCCGAGTGCTGGGATTAAAGACGTGTGCCACCACTGCCAGCCCTTGCCTTTCTTCTAAGGTAGAGTAAATCATGGAGGAAAAGAGAGCTGCGGTCAACCCACCAGACCCACTGTCTGTGCTGAAACTCCCCAGACTGAACGTAGCCCCCAACACCATGAGGAGTGGCAGACTCGTTCCTCTCTACCACTGCTCTGCTGATAGGACAGTTTGCATCCAAGCCAGGAGTAGGTTCTGAATAATTCCTTGGCTCTCCCTCCTCTGCCTGTGCCTTCAGAGGAACCTCTGCCATACTATCCTTGTTCTTCCAAAGCAGGCTTCCTGATGGAACCAGGGAAAACATTAACACTTGTCAGAGGTCAGCTCTTGACGATGCACCCCCGGTGGAGCCCTGCATCTGCATTCACAGCTCTCTCAGCACATTCCTGAGCTTGGGGGAGGGAGACTTCAAATTATTAGAATTAGAACATGTTTGTGTGTGTGTGTGTGTGTAGGGGTGCGTGGTGGGAAGGACAAATGTCTCCTTGTGTCGCATTCCTTCATCAAGGATTGTCTAGGGAGGAGGCAGGGCTTTAAAAGCCGTGAAAGGCTGGTGGGACCTAGTGGAAAGGAGCACGTGGAAGCGTCTTTCAGTGCTGCTGGTAGGTGCAAGGAATCATGAGGGGGGAGTGGATGGGACAGTGGAGCTGGTGGGTCTACCTCTTCCTCAGTGAGTCCTGTCTCTGCCCTGTAACAACCCTTTTGGCCCCTGTCCCCTTAAAAAGAAGTCTCTGTACCCAAATGTTCCATGTACTTTTCTGAAATACCAACGGGGATCTCTTGTTTCTCCCGTTTACCCCCTAAAACCCCCACCAAGTCTCCAGCTGAGGACGGTGCTGAAGACACTGGGGATACAATTTGGAAGCTCACAGGCTTCTGTCCTTAAAAGTCAGGAGGAGCAAATGGTCCCTTCTTCCTCAGGAGCCATTGCCACCCTCTTTCCCCCCTCCCTGCCCCCCTCCCCTCCACTGAGCTGCTGCCATGGTTGCCAGGCATGGTTGCTAAGTCTCTGCGTGGAAGGGTTGGCGTGGGCTGTGCTGCCACCACCATTACCATGGTGAATCAGGGGACACCTGGTACAGGCCTGGGGGGAGGCATCAATCCTGAGGATGCAACAACCCCCCCCCCCCCAGAACAGAGTCCAAAAGGTGAGCCGCACTGGGCCAAGTGAACCGGGCGTCGAGTCAGTTGTGAGTGGGAGCCCCATTCTAGGAAAGAGAGGCCACTTTTATCCTTTCTGTTGCTAGGGGACTTGTCTGTACCACAGAAGCACACCATTCTTCCTCCACCCCCACCCCCACCCCGTTAGGGCACAAGTGTATATAAGCACTCTGTCTGCACCCCACATAAGGCTTGGTGGAGCTGTGTGGGCACAGAACTGTGTAATCCCAGAATCCTGGCTTCTGGGTTAGGGGAGCTAGCATGCCCAAGGAAGGGCACCCATATCTAGAGTAAGAGTTGTCCTGTTGCTTAGGTGGCCAGGACAGACTGAGTTCTGCCTTACACACCAGCAGAAAAGAAGGCGAGGAGTAAAGGGTGCAGGTGCCACCTTGGGGGGGGGGGGCTGGCCGGGGAAGCAGCTGTCCCCCAGAGTCGCACAAAAGCTTCCTGAAAGCGACCGCCTCTTCTCTCCACTGCTTGAACTGGTTACTCATCTCATCCGCACCCGAATGCCACGGACGCTAAAAATAGCCCGCCCCCCCAGCTGTGGGCCAGCCTCTCCTGCACCCCAACCCCATGGAAACCAGCAGAGAGTGGCAGGCTGAGACCTTGAGTTCTATTCTCACCACTCCCTGTCGGAGAAAGGAGTCCAGGCAGGCAGACTGGCAGGCATAGACCACTGATGGTCAGGCAGCCTGACAAGCAGGAAAGCAAAGGGTTAAAACTTCGGGAAGGGTGCAGAAATAGGGCCTGGAGGAGGGGGCACTGTAAGCTTGGTAAGAATCAGAAGTCTCTCCCTCCCCATCCCCCCGCACCCGTTCGCGGGTCCCATTAGGTTTGGGGGACCTGAGTAGTGGGAAGGGGCGTCCAATCCCAGGCCCCAGGGGGCGGCCGTGTACATGGGGGAGGTAGCAGCGCGGAGCGGTCCACGGCGGCGTGTCACATGCGCGCGCGCCCGCGCGCGAGCACACACACACACACACACACACACACACACACACACACACACACAGGCAGGCACACACGTGTGCCCGGGTATATATAGTTGCCAGTCCCTGGGCCTGCCGCTCTGCAGTGGGCGCCGGCTCCCTGGGTTGGGAGGGGGCTCACGGGGCGGGTGGGAGGGTGGGGGGCGGGGGGGGGGTGGGGCAGGATGCTGGATGGCCCGTTATTCTCCGAGGGGCCCGACAGCCCCCGGGATCTCCAGGATGAGGAGTCGGGCAGCTGCCTCTGGGTGCAGAAGTCCAAGCTGTTGGTGATTGAAGTCAAGACTATTTCCTGTCATTATAGCCGTCGCGCTCCTTCTCGACAGTCCATGGACATCCAGGCCAGCTACTGGGCCCGTGGGCCCCAGAGCCGCACGTGAGTGAAGGAGGGGGTGAGGGGCAGCAAGTGGTGGGGCGGGAAGTGGGGTCCAGACCTCCTTGCTGGCACCAGCGATCCCTGCTGGCCCCTTCTCTTTCCCGCGCCTCCCTCCCCCCACTCGTCGAGGACTGGGGCCTGCCTCATTCAGCGCTGTTTAGGGGGACAGAAGAGGTAGTGAGAAAGGGCAGGAGGTGACATGGGGCAGTCGCTGTTAAAGTGTGCATGGAGAGATGGCGAGGAGTCTCATTTCGACTTCAGCCCTAACATATACGCACGTGCACTCGCACACACGCTCACGCGTACCCTCCCACATGGCTGCCCCAAGTGGTCTCCAGTACTCCCAGCTCCCCGGACCTCGGCTCCCTTTCCCCACAAACTGCTCACCTGGGTTCCTGCTCATTGTCCCAGGTGTAGGCTGCGCCCGGGATCCCCGGAGCCGCCACCCCGCCGACCCTGGGCCACCAGGGTGCTGCAGGAGGCGACCAACTGGCGGGCGGGGCCCCTCGCCGAGGTCCGAGCCCGGGAACAAGAGAAAAGGAAGGCGGCGTCGCAGGAGCGGGAGGCCAAGGAGACCGAGAGAAAAAGGCGCAAGGCTGGCGGGGTCCGACGGAGTCCCCTAGGTCAGCCCCGCCCAGAGCCCCGGAACGCCCTTCGGGCGGCCCAACCAACCGGGTTCCCAGTTTTCTCCAGACCCGAGCGCTTCGGGCAGGTGGGGCGAGCGCCCCGTCCATCCGCGCTCCCGCAGAGTGACCCAGGGGTGGCATGGGCGGGGCCATGGGGAGGTAGGAGACCAGGGCCCCCTAGCTACGAGGCTCACCTGCTGCTGAGAGGCGCTGCAGGCACAACCCCAAGACGCCGCTGGGACCGGCCGCCACCCTATGTGGCTCCACCTTCTTACGAAGGCCCCCACAGGACCCTGGGGACTAAGCGAGGCCCGGAGCTCTCCCGGGTGCCCACCTCATCAGCCCCAGTTCCAGCCACCACCAGGACAGAGGCAGGGCGCACGAAGAAGAGGCTGGATCCTCGAATCTACCGGGATGTTCTAGGGGCTTGGGGGCTCAGACAGGGACGGGGACTCTTAGGAGGAGCTCCAGGCTGTGCAGCGGCCAGAGCCAGGCCAGAGTCCTGCAAAGGGCCGATAGAGAAAAGCTCGGGCCTAGCTGCTGCTGGCCTGAACAGTGGTGGCGACGGCCATCCCCAAGCCAAAGCTACTGGCAGTTCAGGCACTGAGGCAGCTCCCGCTGGGTCTACGATCCGCACCCCCCCATGTCCTGCTCCCAGGTCCAGGCAGCTCCTCAAGGGCTCAAGGGAAGGGAAAGAAAGAAGTGAATATATTTGGCTTCCCAAGTCTTGGCTTTCCTCCCCTAAAAAGCCTCCAGTTAGACACAGCCAGACTCTCCCCAGACCCTGGGCTCCTGGAGGTACCGGGTGGAGAGAGTCCCTGGGTCAAAGAGAGGGGACAGAGCATGAAACCCTGGACGTTTGGAAGGCGACCCGCCGCGCCCACACCCTGCCCCGCAGTTCCCGAGGCCCCTCTCGTAGAGAAGGCATCTTTGTCATTGACGCCACGTGCGTGGTGATAAAGTCCCAGTATGTTCCGACCCCTCGCACCCAGCAGGTGCAGCTCTTGCCCTCTGGGGAGCCGTGTATTGTGAGCGACAGCCCCAGGCAACAACCCCAGCCCTGCCACGAGGAGGGTGAGGGGGTCACGGCCAATCCCTCAGCTTGCCAGAAGCTGCCGGTGAGCAGTCGTATCTTAAACCAGCCGGGCGGGGGGCGCGAGTGCGAAGCTGGGGGAGGAGAGCAGGGGGACTCTTCCCTGGAGGACCGCGCCTCCCGCGTTTTAGGGTTCCCTGTGGGCGAAGCGAACCTACGAGACGCCCCCACGCAGCCAGGTAGCCCTGAGCACCCGGCCTTAGGCCCAGCGGCTCCGGGATGCGCGGGCAGCGGGAAGAGCTCGGAAGCGGCCGGGGTCCTGCGGCGCACGGGCGGGGGCTGGCCGCGGACTCCAGGACCCTACGCCGGGGCGTTGCGGGAAGCCGTGTCCCGCATCCGCCGCCACACCGCCCCGGATTCGGACTCGGACGAAGCGGAGGAGCTCAGCGTCCATAGTGGCTCCTCTGATGGAAGCGACACAGACGCCCCAGGCGCCTCCTGGCGGAATGAGAGGACCCTGCCTGCGGGTGGAGACACCCGGCCCAGGGAAGGCGGGAAGACAGCCGGGCTGAGCGACAGTATCCGGGAGACTCCAGATGTCATCGGTCAAACCGAGGAAGGCCTCTTCGGAGAGGACACCAGGAAAACGCCACAGGGGAAGCGAGAGAGAGAGTGAGCAGCGATGTCCCTTCGTGTTCTCGCGTGGCTCGGCCCATCCATCCTTGGGCTCACCGTTCTCCTTTACTCTCTACAGGCTTCGTTTGCTCCCCGTTTCTCCTTTCCCCACCTGTACCTGTTCCCACACTTGAAACAGAGGAAAGGAAAGAGAGGCGAGGCAGCCATCGCCAATCCAAGGGTTAGCTTCAGGGGAGGTGAGGGTAGGATTCAACACCTGCTACGCAACCGAGCGGAGAGACAAGCCGAAGGGCAGGGACGGTGGCGGGCATGAGGAAGCAATGGTCAGGTCAGGGTCCCTAGCAGGAGAGAAAAAAAGTCATGGAGAGGCCTTGAGCCTAGTGACTGAGTGATCAGGTGACAGGGGAGCTTTTGGCAGAGAAGGAATGGATGCACACACAACCAGCAAACCGGGAGAGGGCTGTCTTGGATGCTCCAACTCTGCCACTGACTTGCTGGTGGACCTTAGGCTAACTACTTTTGCACCCGAGCATCCCGGATTCCTGTAAATGTAAAATGAGCGATTTCTGCCGCCCCGTTCTTCGGTCCCTGGGATTTGGGGGAATAAGTGAACAGAATTTGAGGGCTCTTACCCACTTCACTCTTCCTCAGCGCGGAAGACGGTCAAGGTTTTTCAGATTTAAATGGACCAAGGGCTCCTATCCCAACTTCCCAAGTTTAGGGGAGTGCTCCCCAGGGCAGAGCAGGATCACGGCCGGCCCTATCACTGCCTCTGGCCTGTCAGGGTGGTCCAGGCTGGAGAGGGAAGGCAGCCCATGAATCAGCTTGGGACACTTTGAGGCCTTCCCCCCCTTTCCTCCATCTCCGTGTCCTTCGTGATGCTCTGGAGTGTCACCGGGATTTCGCACGCCGCCGCCGAGGGTGTCGCCCACCTGACAGGACCCTGAGCGCTTCTGCCCCTCTCCCAGGGAACAGCCAGGCAAAGGGGAAATGAGGGGCTGATCTTCCGCAGTCGGTGCGGGCGGGGTGTGATACTCGCTGGAGCCACTACGGGGCGCGCGCAGGTCGCGGATTCCCCCGGTTGCTGGTGCTCGAGTGCCGCCCCTACACCAGCCGCACGGCCAGTTTTCGGGGTCCCTAGTCACCCGGCGCCGGTTTCCCGCCTCGACACCTCCGAGCCGCCGCGCGCGGGGCCGGGAGCAGGCCTCCGGTCTCCCAGACCTCTGGGGCGCGCCGAGCCCTCTTTCGTATTGATCCACGCCGCCGCCGCCAGGCTTCAGACTGACGTTTAAGTCTTCTTTTTTTTTTTTTCTTTCTTTTCTTTCCAACCTTGGGCACTTCCTCCGTGTCTGCCATTTACTAGCCATGTGACCTTTGGCCAAATCACTTCACCTCCCTGAGCCTCAGTCTCCTCATCTGTCAAATGGGGGTTTATAAACACCTACCTCGCAGGGTTGTTGTGAGGATTTAATGCGGTAATGTACATAAGGCGCCTGGCACGGTGCCGGGCACATAGTCGGCGCCCAATAAATCTACTCCTCCCCTTGACGAAGCTCTGGAGTCTTTCGCTGACCCAGCCCCACCTGGCCCTCCCTCGGGGCTTCCCGCTCGCCGTAGGGGGGAGGAGGACTCCTCTCTGGTGGAAACTTGTGGCCCACCCTGTCTCCCTGGCTGGGACGCTCCCTTCCTTGCCCCCCGCCCCACCCCTGCCCGCTCTTCCCTCTGCCCCGGTGCACTCCCCCTCCCGCCCCCCATTCCGGGCAAAGGCTGAGTCAGCCTAGGTAAATTTAGCCGCCGGCTGGGCGGGAGCGACTCGGTCGCCAGGTCGAACCCGTCCCCCGGGGCCCCGCCTCTGTCCCTGCTGCGTCGAATCCCGCCAACCCCGACTCCCGCAACTCTTTAGACCGCTCTCCAACCACTCCGGCTTTTAGTCTCCGATTAGCTGGACATCACACCCGGAGAGACTGGAAGGCCGGACGCAGGGGGGCGGGGGCGGGGCTCCCCAGTCCACAGCCAGCGGAGGGGGTCTCCCATTCGGGTTTCCCAAGTCCAGGGGCGGCGTCCACTGGTCGGAGCTCCCCAGGAATATTCACCTGTCATCCTGTCTGTAACCTCCACATTTCCTGTGGCTCTTAGTGGAGGAGGCCAAGGAGGCCAGGTCACCTTGGGCAAAGATCGAAGGTACCAAAGGTCTTTACCACTTTCTACCGCAGTTCTAACTGCTGCCAGGTCTAACCCAGCGTTGACTGAGCACTCCCTGGGAACGAGTCCCTGGGCTGAGCTCAAAGGGTAGTCATGGCAAGGCCTGCCTGACAGTGTGGTAAAGATGAAACCATCAAGTACTGGGTTCTTGTGTTAAGTTCTGGGAGGAGTCAATCAAGGGAGATCCTATGAGACCCAGGGAGAGGCCATGGAGGAGGTGACATACATTTAGATAAAAATCAGAAAGGAACCCAGCTGGTGGCGCACACCTTTAATCCCAGCACTCAGGAGGCAGAGGCAGGTGGATCTCTGGGTGTTCTACAGAGTGAGTTCTGGGCCATCCTGGCAAAAATAAACACATATTTTAAAAAGAGAGAAATAGACGCCAGGCATGGTGGCACTTTCCTCTATATTGGAGGCCGAGGTAGGAGGATCTTGCAAGTTTAAGCCCAGCCTGGTTTACATAGCAAATTCCAGCCCAGCCCAGCCCATCAAAATTCTGTCTCTAAAAAAGAAGGGGCCAGGGAGCGCAATCCATCCCTGGGAGAGTAAGGTTGGAGGGAGGCTCAGCGGTAGTATCCTGGCCTAGAACATACAAAGTCCTGAGTTTGGTTCCTAACATTGATCAAGACAAGTCCTAGGTTAGATAACAACCACCCCTTTCGTCCAGGGAACACTTGGGCATTTAAGGTGTCAGGGTAACTAACACACGCCTTCTGGCAGAGCTTGCCAAGGATGAAGTCAGGACCATTTGCCAAAGTTCTGGGCGAGAAGGAGAGAGAGAGAGAGAGAGAGAGAGAGAGAGAGAGAGAGAGAGAGAGAGAGAAGAGGAGAGACTATGGGTTTCAGGGCCAGACCCTGGTAAGTAGTATCTTAGGCTGGCCCCACGGGGCCCTGTGGGTGGCAGGTTAGAGACTCCCTGCTGTGAAAATGACTTCTAAATCTAGCTGTGTCTGCCAGCTACCCAGCCTCCTGAAGGAGGCCATAACCACCTCCCCCCCTGGAACTTCTTCCCTGATCAGGAGAAAAGACTGCAGGTGCAGGAGGATTGCTGGATTGGGGGCACCAGGTCTTAGGTTAACAGGGGACCCCAAACAGGGGACTCCATGACTTCCCAACAGCCAACTTCTTCCTGGAAGCATTTTCTGCCCCACAGTTCTGTCACACTTGATACGGTATTAGGGGAGCCAGGAACCCGTCCTTTTCAGACCTGGGAGAACTCTGAGGTGTCCTGAGGCCAGCTACAAATGGGTGAGAAAACCCAGACACAGGCTGTAACTGCAACACCACAGAGATCCGAGGTGTGGATGTGTTCTTGAGAGAGGAGAGGCGGACAAGAGAAGCTACTGAACACAGGGAGAGACTTGGGATGTGTGCAAAGTGTGTCCATGGAGGACAGGAATGAGCCCGTTAACCATGTGTGCCAGGGACGCAGAGGAGACCCAGGCCTGCTCTCTACCTTCAGGGAACTCACACATAGGCTGACACTGGAGCAATGGAGAGGAGAGACTAACACGGTGCCTGTGCGAGGGTGACGTTCATGCTGGTGAGCCCTCCCCGAGTTTAAAAAAGAAGAAGGGGAGGATAGGAAAGAGGGACAAGTCCTTGACTTGGACTTCCAGGGAATGAGAATACATCCACGCAGGCCTCTGGGAGACAAGCTTCCAAGGTGCCACATGTTAGTGAGGAAGTATGAAGCTAGGTGCTGGCCCTGCCTCTGCATGGCATGGCATGGGGTAGGCTCTTTTTTTGAATCTCCTTGTATTAACTAGGATTTGTGAGCCATTTTGTGGATGGATGCTCCATCCATGCATCCGTGCACCCCAACTATCCATTTACCGATCCGTCCACCAAGTCATCTGTCATTTATCTGAGCGCCTCTCCATATCCAGCTATCCGTGCATCTATTTCCTTATCCACGAACCTGCCTATTCATCATTTAATGAGGGCATATGATGCCCCCATCTCAGTGCTGGAAAGGATGGCAAGACAAAGAGGGCATGGGGCCTGTGTCCTCAGGCAGGTAGAAGCCTAGTCCATCACATACATACAAGGATGGCCAGTGGGTGTCGTGAAGAGAAGCCCCACCAGCAAAGCATTCCAAGAGCTCAGACAAGCAAGGGCACTCTGCCAAGGCAAATGGAAGGGTCTCCTGGGGGGCAAGGGGAGTAAGGATGTTTGAGGCAGTTCTCACCGAGATGGGGGAAGAGGTACGTTCAGAATATGGGGAGACATAAGACTTCCACAGGGAACCAGGCCCCGGGGAGAAAGAGGTCTAGATCACAAAGAGTTTAAGAGAAGGTGAGAGCAAAACATTTGACCGTCACTAAGGGCAGTAACATGCACCTGTAGTCCCAGTTACTTGGGAGGGCTGAGAGTGAGGATCCCTTGAACCCAGAATTCGAGGCCAATGTGGGAAAAGCATTAAGACCCTGCCTCTGGCCAAAGACACACAGGAACTTTGGGAGAGAATCTGAAAGAGAGATGACACATAGTTTTGAGCTGGAAATATCTTCCTGTATTTCTGTGCCTAACATTTTCCTGATTCTTAAACATGACCTTTGCTATGTTTTCTCTTTTGGGTTTGTTTTGGTTTTGTGGTGGTGGTGGTGATGATGGTACTGTATTTGAGACAGGGTCTCACTATGTATCCCTGGCTTACCTGGAACTTTCTATTTAGATCAAACTGGCCCTGAATTCCTAGAGATCCACCTGCCTGGCCTCCCAAATGCTGGGAGTAAAGGCCTGTGCCACCACACCTGGCACCTTTGTTGATTTTTAAAAATAACTTATTTATTTGTATTTTCTGTGCATTGGTGTTTTGGTCTGCATGTATGTCTGTGTGAGGGTGTCAGATCCTCTGGAACTGGAGTTACAGATGGTTGTGAGCTGCCATGTGGGTGCTGGGAATTGAACCCTGGTCCTCTGGAAGAGCAGTCAGTGCTCTTAACCACTGAGCCATCTCTCAAGCTCCACCTCTTTTGATTTTATTACCGTTTGAATTTTGCTGCTATATGAGTTACTTAAGGATTATGTTTGACTCTGTAGCCCCTAATGCTTAACATGGAGCACATCCTCCAAAAAGGACGGTGTAAGAATTAAGCCTGGGGGTGTAACTCTGTTGATAGAGTACTTGTCTACCATGCACAAAGCCCTGCATTTGGTCCCCCAGAACTCTATAAACTGGGTATGGCTGCCCCACAAATCCTAGCACTCAGAGGGGGCAGGCAAAAGAATCAGGTATACACCGTTATCCTCAGTACATGAGAAACTTGAGGCCAGCCTCAGATGCATGATCCACTACTTCCAAAAAATGGAGGGATGATTTAAAATAAAAACTGTGACAGCAACACTGCCCTGACAACATAGCATCAAACCCGCCTGCAGCTTCGCGTTCTCAGCTAGTGTCCCCGGAAGCTCTCCCAACATTCACCACGAGGTGGCGCTGCTCGAGCTTTAGCTCTGAGATCTACCTCTGAGATGTACCAGGATCCTTAGCGTTTCAGCGGGTCAGCTGCCCATCCAGGACGGCCCAGGAATGATCTAGACACCTCTTTCTACCAAGTACTAGATGAGTGAAGAGCCTGAGGATAGCTGTTTAAGAGAAGATCCGACAGACCTCAACGTCTATGCAACTACTGGCCGGATCCATCCCGTCATTCTAGGTATAGTATTAGGATCTTGTTTAAAAAAAAAAAAAAAGTGACCAAAACGTAATTTTTTTTTTTTTTTTTGGTTTTTCGAGACAGGGTTTCTCTGTGTAGCTTTGAGCCTGTCCTGGAACTCACTTGGTAGCCCAGGCTGGCCTCGAACTCACAGAGATCCGCCTGGCTCTGCCTCCCGAGTGCTGGGATTAAAGGCATGCGCCACCACCGCCCGGCCCAAAACGTAATTTTTGCTCTTAAGGATCTCACAATCTAGTCTCATCCAAGTCTTCCCTTTTTTATTATCTCTTAAACACACACACACACACACACACACACACACACACACATCATACAGGCACACACGTGTGTACACATCATACATGTGCACCCACGCATGTACACACACACTCCACATGTGCCTGCGCCCACGCTCTCTCTCACACACACAACAACACACACACACACACACACACACACACACACACACACACACACACACACACCTGCTCCCCAGGACCAATCCCCATGCCCCAGAAAGCCATCTTCATATGGCATCTACTCTTTGGGACTACTCACGTATCTAAATTAGTTTATTCTTGAGGTTGCTACTCGGCACTAATTAACTGTCACGTCGGTGCAGGCCTGGGGAATATTCCGACTCTGGATTGCTTCTTCTCAGGATGGCTCTTCACCCTGCCCTTCTGCTCCCTGACACACCCTTCCTGTTCTTTCTGACCTTCTCCAACATACCCACAGCCACTCTGTCAGCTCTGGTAGCTTCCGGGACCTCTTCAGAGTACACCTAGTAGGGAATAGTATGCTTCCTGACACTCCAGAGTCCTGTAGGCTACAGGGGGAACTTGGTGCCATCCACCCACAAATGAGGAGTGCCAGCCTGGCTGTGGCTTTGAAGGCTCTGCCTGACAAACCTGTCTGCTTTCTTTTCTCATCTACTTTAGGAGAATCAGGTTTCTCCTCAACACATCTTCACAGTGGTGGTGGCTTCGGGAGACACTCTTGAAGGTGGAACATTGTGGAATGTTGTCCACTTTCCCAACATGCCCCAGGGCCCATCTTAGGCCTTGGCGCGTTTTGGAGAGGAAGGGAGGGAGGGTTAGTGCGGGAGAGTGGGAGCCAGGCCCACCGAGGTCCCAGGAGTGAATGCAGCATTGTTGGCCAGGCCAGAGTCACAGATAATTACCTCAATTAGTGACAATGGGAGAGTAATAAATACAGGCTTAGTGTCTCCTACCCCACCAGGGCTCCGAAGATTAATCCAGGCTGACGGGCGGGCCCTGAAAGGCGTGATGGACAATTCATTAAACTCCCCAAATGCCGCACAACCTGGGCGTGAAGGCTGAGTTAGCCCCCTGGGGGCTGCGCCTTTGTCCTGATTGTGTGTCTCCGCCACAGCCGAGCCGGGCAGCCCCCAGAGAGCCGGGAGGTGAGTGGGGCTCCCTGAGCCCGGCCAGGCGGAGGGGGGATTAGGCCTCGGTCTGGCCCTGGTTGCCCTGGCACACTGGCCCGGCCTGACAGGAATGTCCGTCGGGGGGAGCGGGCCGAGCGGAGGGGCGGGGCCGACAAGGTAGAGTAAGGGGGGCACACAAAACCAGGGGCAGGAGGAGTTAATTAGACGCCAGCCGAAGAGGGCGAGGGGCCACAATAGGGCTGAAGGGCCGCCAAGGACGGCCCCTTCACTTCCGAGGATTAATAGGGAGGAGGGAGAAGGGAGGGGCTCAGCCCTGGAAGAGGAGGGCTGTCCCTCTTGCCTAGATGGGCACCTACTTAGCAAGTGTCTGGGAGGCAGGCCTGAGTGGTACCCTCAGCATCCCACAGAATGGCTCTCCCTCCCTACGTGCTGGCACACTGCAGTCATGGCGAGGATAAAGGGGAAGAGAAAGAGACCTTATCTACCAGGGAAAGTAAAGGAGGCAACAGATTGAGGGGTCTTATTCTCAGCCCCCTTTCTCCAGCCCCTCATACGACTCTGAGACAATGCTGATGCCAGATAGCCAACCTCTCCCCGCCCCACTCCAGGAGGCTGCCGGGTTAAAGGCAGAGGACCCTGCATGCACATCACACAGCTGGAGCTGATGTGAACACACAGGAATAGAATGTGTGTGCGTGCGTGTGCACACTCGTGACAGCAGTTTTATGTGCACACCTCGGGGAAGTACCTGCTCAGTGAGTGAATGAATGAATGAATGAATGAGCTATTTTCTTAAGGGTGTAAGGAAAAGAAGCAGCCCGGGGTTGCACCTTGACACTGAGTGCCCGGCTGAGCCCTTTTATGCTGGACTATGGCCACAATACAGGGAGGGTGGGGAACCCCATGTGTGAGATAAACAAAAGTCCAGATGTATGTGTAAGAGCGGTGGGCCGTTCACCTGGGAAAGGAATAAATAAATAAATAAATAAATATTGCAGTAGCTGGATGGAAGTCCCACTTCCTCCTGGGCCTCAGGGAATAGGGCAGCCCTGGCTCCTCCCTAGATGCCACCCCACCCTACCCCCTCCCAGGGGATGACAGGGGAGCGAGTTGGCGGCAGTTCCCTGGGCATATTTATAACCTGCTGCTCTCTCACCAACCCAGTGTGTCTGCTTTTAGCCCAGACGGGGGAGGGGGCAAGGGGGTGGTCTGTCTCATGCTGAGCCCTGGCTGGGTGTGGAAAAAGTGAGTGAGGGTGCCTGGTGGGCAGCTCTGCGCGGATATTCCTGCTCACACCACAGCCAAACAGCTTATTTTCTCCTCATTTTGTTATTTTTCTCCCTCTGGCCTGGAGGAGAGGACTGAGCCTGCCTGGGGCCGTAGGGAAGGGGGGCTGCACCCTAGGGTATTTGCAGCCCCACTGACTGGGTTTTTCCAAGGTGCAAGCGGCAGCAGGGTGTTCATGGAGTCGGCTTGCTGACCCCCCAGGGACTGTGCAGCTTTTCTGCCACCCCTGGGGTATTTCAGGACTAGTCCCTGCAGCACTTACTGAGGTCAGCTTTGTGTCCAGGGTCCTTGCCAACCCCAGGTCCCCCTGGTGTGTATTTGTGTGGCACCTGAAGATCAGAAGTGGGTGGAAGTTGCAGGGAAGGTTCCTCAGGCACATTCCTGAAGACGTCATCTTACCTTTTTTGTTTGTTTGTTTGTTTTTCAAGACATGGTTTCTCTGTGTAACAACCCCCCTGTCCTGGAACTAGCTCTGTAGACCAGGCTGGCCTCGAACTCACAGAGATCTGCCTGCCTCTGCCTCTCGAATTGCTGGGATTAAAAGCGTGCACCACCACCAACTGCCTATCTTACGGCCATCACCTGGTGTTTTGAGCCCTGAGACTCTTTCTAGGTATAGCCCTCACCTGACTCCCAATGCCAGATCTATTGATCTCCTGACTCCAGTTCCGAGTGAGAGCAGCACAGATAACACAGGCTAATACTCAGCTCCTGGACTGTGCTTGTAGACCCCAGAGCTCCTTTACCTCCACCAAGTGCTGGGGATCAAACCCAGGTCCTTACACATGCTCTACCATCGAGTCACACTCCCAGCCCTTCTCCTTGAAGCTTTATTTTATTTGTGCATTCTCTGTTAGGACCTAGCCTTATTCTGTGTTTTACTGTGGCAGCCTTCTTCCAAATTCCAGCCCCTGGAAGAGAAGGGTGTTTGCCATGCTGAAGGCTAGGGTACTAGACTTTGTCCTCAAATTTCCTGTGCACACAGAGGGCCTTTCCCTGTAAACTGCCCCCCCCCAGTTATGCTAACAGTGTTTATTGGCAAGGTTGATCCCCTGGCTGGGTCTCCGGCTTGCACATCACTGTACTGCCAACATTTGACACATGGCTGGTCCAGAAAAGGTATCAGTCATTGTTCACATGACCCAAGCCGTTACAAACACTGTCTCACATAAACCTTATCACCTGCTTAAAGGGCAATGATGGCTATTCCCAATTAACCGTCAAGGCGATGGAGATTGAGAAAACAAGAGATATGCTGAACACCTATTTAGGAACAGAGAGGGAGAGAGAGAGACAGACAGAGACGGAGATAGTCAGAGAGAGAGAGAGAGAGAGAGAGAGAGAGAGAGAGAGAGAGAGAGCTCTTCTTCCAACTCCTGCAAGTCAGCTCAGCTCAGGACCCCAGTTTCCACAAACTCCAATTCCTGGAGTTAGGAGTTAGGTGAGTGTGGTTGGAGACGGCCTGGTTGACCCACCCTGTTGCTTCTCCCTAATACTGGGCATTGTCTAGCAGTGCCCCAAAACTTACACACACACACACACACACACACACACACACACACACACGCACGCACACACAAACACACGCCCACTAACTCGGACAGCCTACTAACTTCACTGCTGGATGACCTTCACTGGAAACCCAGGGCCTTTTTGGGAGCCTGTCCTGGAACTCACTCTGTAGCCCAGGCCGGCCTCAAACTCACAGAGATCCACCTGCCTCTGCCTCCTGAGTGCTGAGATTAAAGGCCTGTTTCACCACCTCTACTGGCCAGCCCAGGGCCTTTTAGATGCCTGCTATTCGAAGTTGGGTCCACTCATCAGAACTGAGATGATGCTAGTTGGTGCTAGTTTTGCCAATGGAAAGAAAGAGAAAGAAATGTCACTGTAGGGATTGAGCAGGCCCTGAATCTACTTCCCTCCCCATAGCTCAGAACCAACAGAGGTCATAGTTCACACCCTCCAGGGAGTAGTGGTAGCCTGAAAAGACAACAAAGGACCCTGGGAAGAAGAAGAAACTCTCAAGTTGGCGGAGACCAGTGATTGCTCTTGCAAAGGTGGGTGTTCCGGTTGCTTCAGTTCCTGTCTTTCCAGTCATCTCTTGGGGGGGAAGGGGCTATAGTGAAAGACAGGCCATAGAGTTTAGGAGAGATTCGTGTTTCCTTCATCAGGGCTAAGGGTATGGTTTGACAAGGAAGGCAGGACGGGAGTCAGATTTAGTAGTGCGAGCAGGATTCTTATCCTGCTGACTGGTGACTGTGAGCAGAGGTGTCCTGCAGGTATTGTTAACAGAGGAGCCCTCTTTCTGGCTCTCTGTGGGAGTTGCCAGCTTGGTGATTTGGTTGTGGACCAAGCACTCTTGGGTGTCTTGGGGCTGTGCTACTTTAAGGCCCCACTCCTGTTCAGATGCTGAGGCCCCACCCATCCCTTCCTTCCTGCCAGTGTCTGTAAGCTTCCGGTCCAGGCCTAGGGCCCGTGACTTGTTACCTGGATCTTCCTCACCCCAAGGCTAGAGTTGGGGTGCTCATAAGGTATTTCCATGTCCTGTACAAGCGTGTGCCTTTCCACTGCCCAAAGCCTAGACCCCAGGAAAAGAGGACCCCTCTACCTCAGGGACAAGGACACTCTTTCAGCTTGGGCTTTTCTGTCTGTTTTCAGGACATGGTCACAGCCATCATTCCCTTGTAACTATTTTCCCAACTCTTTCAGGTAGGAGAAGTAGACTGCTGGTCTGTTTGATCCCCATCAAGTTGACATATTTGTCCTCATCACACAAATAGCTGCTGCTAGGCTAGGAAGGAGAGCCCTGCATGGGCTCCTGGGCAAGCGTGTCTCTCAGGAGACCTGGATCCCTAGTGGCCCCAGTTAGGGTCACCCAAGGGTCAGAATTTCAGGGTCCTCTTTCAGGACCAGGAAAAGAGCTCTTCAACAATATATCTCTTCTATTTGATTAAGAAAAGTAAGTATCCTTGGGAGTCAGGAGGCACTGTAAACCATGTTGTGTTCTGGATTCAAGGAACAGAGTCATTGATAAAAATAGCGATTTTATTCTTCAGAGAAAGATACATTGGTGGGGGTGAGGGGCCACTAAATAGCTACAGTGGAAGGAAACACTGATCCGGTAGGCAAGGACATCTTCGAGAAACTGAGTAAAAGGAAAAAAAAGTTGGATAACAACAAGGTTAAGGGCAGAACAGAGGAGTCGGGGTGAAGGTGGTCTCTGCGAGCCAGGCTGGAACCCGGCACAATAAATAGTTTTATTTACATAACCAAACTCGTGGCTTTGTATCCACGTTCCAGTGCAAATTATTTACACACTGATGAGGAGGCAGGACAGGAAGGGGTGGGAGGAGGCTGAAGGAGGCATGCTTCACAGCTGCTCAGTGGCTCCGTCACAGAGACTAGGGGAGTGGAGCTTTTTCTGCTGGGTTTTCTAACCTTATTTCCCACGTCATCACAGCCGCCCTTTCACCCTGGAGCCTCTGACTTCAGCTGCAGGTGGGAGGGGACAGGCCCCGCTGCCCAGGTGTGTTGGCTGGACAATGAATGGAAGGGGCCCCGCAGGGACGCTGGGAGAACGGAGGAAGGGGGGGGGTGAGATAGGGAGATCACTGGCACAGTACGGCTGGGGGACAGCAACACCTCATAGCTGACCCCCTCCCCCAGGAGAAGAGGAACCCTCCTCTCGCCCCCTGGCCAAGTAGGGGGCCGTGCAACAAGGGGTCTCCCACTAAGAGGGAGGGAGGTAGGTTGAGGCAGGGCCCTCGGGATGGCGAAAGGGTTCGTACTGCCTCAGGCAAGTGGTTTAAGGAGCCCCCAGGTGGGAGGTGGGAGAGATGGGTCACTGGGAACGTGACTGGAGGTGCTAGGGTGGGCGAATAGGGTGGGTCTCGAGTGCCAGAGAGTTGGTCAGGGGAAGCGTTCCCGTTCCCGGAGGCGCAGCGCCTCACAGACACTCGTGCAGCACGCGCGTGTGCGTGCAGTTGCGGCAGCTGACGTGGCAGCACCAGTGGAAGGTGCAGTTGCAACGCTCCGTGACGCGCTGCGTGCGCGTGCGGTGGCCGCGGCCGCAGCACAGCAGCTCGCAGCCGTCCAGAGCGGGAGACGAGCTGTTGCAAGCACGCCCGGCTGTGCCGGCTGTGCCCAGGCGTCCGCTGTAGGTGCAGAAGTTGGGCGACTTCTCGAAGTAGACGAGGTCGTGGGGGGAGGGCGGCTTGTGCGCCGGGTCTTCGGGCTCCAGGCGCAGCAGCTCCGCCCGCGAAGCGCGGTTGTTGCCCCGGTTGCCGTAGAGGACGCGGGAGGCGCCGTCGAAGCGGTCGCGCAGCACGTCGCCCACGGCGCGCAGCGTGGGCAGTCGCATCCAACACGTGCGCACCGTGCACGAGCCGGACATCCCGTGGCATTTGCACTCCTGGCGCATCTCAGAGAACACGGTCTGGGGGGAGGAGGGAAGAAGAAGGGAAGGAAAAATGTCGCAGGGTCAAAGCCAACATCCTACACACCACCCCCCACTCCAACTCCACCCCACCCCCCACCCCGTCGTGTGGATGCTGTGGAAACCTCAACCAAGGTCCAGGTGTAACTAAGTCCAGGGGAGCGGAAGTGCGAAATAGCCTGCTGAAATGTGGCCGGACAGCGCCACACCAGCGAGGCAGTTTTATTTTTTCAAAAGTGTGCAACGGAACCATCGCAATACATCAATACATCCTATGCGTTGCATTGACCGTTAACCAACCTAACCTAGTCTGTCATCAGATCAGGGACCTCCTCTCTGTCTTCCCTCCTGGACTCCCACTCCCTCAGGAAGCCCTCCCCGTATGCCTCTGTCCTTATCCTGGACCGTTATCCCACTCCACCTCCGCTCCTGCCACTGGCTCCAGCGTACAGCCGGACATACCGACATACCCACGTACCGTGCGCCCTGCCTCGTTGTTGTGAAGGTTCATGAGGAAGCGCAGGTCCCGCCCCTTCTCCCCAGAGTCCACGAATTCTCGACCGAAGAGGCGGCCGAAATCGATGTTGTCGCTGCAGCCCCCCCAGTGCCAGTCGGGGCCCCCAGGGCCGCGCCGCCGGTAGTCACAGGTGCAAGACTCAATGGAGCCTTCGGAGCAGGAGCGCGCCACCGAATGCGTGACCCCAGCGGAGGTGATTGCGAAGATAAATGCTGTTTCCCGGCAGCCTGTGGGTGAAGCGACCCCGCACCAGTTGAGAGAACTCGTGGAGCCGGGTCAGCACCCTCTTTGAAAGGCTTGGTACCCTACAGTCCAACACCTGGACTCGGCCCTTGGAGGCCTGACAACTCAGGCCGAAGTGCTGAAAAGCTGGTCTCCAGGTCTCATAGAGAAAGTGCGTGAATCCACTTCTCACCATGCTTTAATGAGATTCGAGTCTAGAGCCTAAGTGGGACAGCTCCAAAGAGGATATCCCAAGTAGATCAACTCTGCATAGCCAAGAACTCTACTAGACCAAACTCTGGCTCGGTGTTGGCGGGGCAAACTTTGCTGAGTGCGAAGCACAACCCCGGCCCTCTGCGAGCAGTTTCCCAAGGCACCTTTGAGGGAGGCTGGAAAAGGGTAACTGTCGCCCAGCGCCCACGATCCGGAATTCCCTTTCTGTGGGTCAGTGGCTCAGAAAAGTTAAAGATCATGCTCAAAATACATGGCTGGAAAGAACCTGGAGCCTAAGTCTGACCTATGAGCATGAGCGCAGGGCATCAGGCCATCCGCAGGTTGATCGCGGAAGCGGAACCCTGGGACATCTGAGACATCTTCCCTGCATTCGCCCGCCCATGCCCTGGAGCTGACCCCGCTTTTCCCCTAATCCCGGAAACGTCGCTTTCCTGGGCACCCACCTCGGTTGACGATCTTGCCGAAGAGGTGGGGCCCGGGAGCGGTAGGGCAGTTCCAGCGGCGGTTCCGGAATTGCCACTTGCACTCCCGCACCGCGCTCTGCAGCCCTCCACTCACGCTGTGCAGGATCCCCGGGTTCTGTCGAATCAGTCGCCTCTGCTTGCGGCTCAGTAGCTGCAGACTGGGCTCTAGCACCAGCTGCAGACTCTTGGAATCCGTCAGTAGGTTTGTGGAGGAGGCTATGTTCACGATGCCCCTGGTGGGATGCATAAGGGCTCAGTCTGGGGAAGGGGGCCTGCACATTAACCATGCGGGCTGAACCAACCCTGTCCTTGCCTGGGCCTATGTGCCTAGAGAGAGCAATAGAGGATCAATAATAGCTCCCTGGGTTCTTGAGTTTGGTACAACTGAGCCCCTAGGTGTGGTGAGTGGACAGAGAAGGCACTATGAGTCCATGCATGGCTAACGTAGCGCTTCCGTCTTCCTTCAGGACAGCCCCGGAGAGGAATCCCAGCCTGCAGCCCTGCCCACCTTGAAATGTTTAGGAATCCCATCCTTTTCTCACCCTTTTCCAAACTAATAGCTGGTTTCTTCGGTTCAAGACCCGAGGGACACCTAAGTACCCACCACAGTGAGGCCCGACCTGGTGCTCAGTGGGAAGGAGTTTTATTAGATGGGGGTGGGCTCTGAGCCTGATATGTCTGGGCTTCTGCCTGAGAATGATTCGCCCTACTTCAGCAGAGCTGGTCTTTGGGTTAGTTTTAGGTGAGAGCACCCTGGATGTGGTGAAGTCATAGTGCAGGAGGGAGTCTGTGGGTTGGTGATCCCCACAGCGTGGGAGCTGGGTAGGGCCAGTTCCTGGCTCTGTGCCCCAGGACAAGTGGCGACCCCGTACTAGCTCACTTACCACCATCGGCCACTGCTGTTGGCGGCCAGGGCTGCGGGCAGGGCGGTCAGTGCCAGTAGCAAAGTAGCAGAAACCCAGCTGGGCAGCAGCGCCCAGAGCCCCATGGCCTGCCTGGCCTTGCCGGTTCTGTGCTGCAGTTCTGGCGGCTTTGGTGGCTGCCCGCGACGGTGGGACTGGACGCGGCGCTGAGGGCAGTTGTGAGAGTTCGCAGGCTGGCTCTAGTAACTCTGGAGGCGGGCCGCAGGCAGCATGGTTTGCTGCCCTGGCTGTTGGGCTGAAGCAGCCACTGCGGGAGGCACCGCCTCTTATAGTTGCGGCTCTGACTGCAATGACGAGAAGAGGCTGCCCCTCCGGGCCGCACTATGGCACCAGGGCGCACCGGTCAGGGCCACAGACAATGAGTAGCGAGCGGGGCTGTGGCTCTAGCCGGTCTGAGCAAAGAGCTGACGGACTAGCCATCGGGGCTCACCCCCGCCCCCTGCCTGGTGGCCCCCGCCTCCAGGTCTGCACTGGCCGCCGACCCCTCCCCTTGGGATGGCCTCCCACGCGCGCCGGCCTCACTCTTCTTCGCGTCCGGAGCCCGTCGGGGACCAGCATCCGCCAGGGGGCGCGGAGACAAAGTCTTTCGGGACAACCTGTCTGCAGCCTGAATTGCCTCCCCACGCGCGGTGGGGCTGTCCCCTCGATGTCACCCTGTCTTCCCCCGCCTCCCGCTGTGGTCTCTTCTCTTCCTTATCCTGAATGGCGGGGTGAAAGCTGTGGTTCTGGCCAGCGACTCCGCGGAGATGCCTCCTCGCCCAGGAACCCCGACGGCGGGACAGAGAAGGAAAAGAGAGAGACAGAGTATGGGTGGAGATGTGGTCAGGGATTCCCGGGCGTGGGGTGTCGGGTAGGCTGACCAAACCGAGCTAGTGGTAGAGAGAAACTCATAAACATGCAGCAGTTTGCGTTATGTGGGCTAGGACAGTGCGAGTATCTGTGTGTCACAATGTGAGGCCAAGTGGAAATATACATGTGTTCTGAAGGTGCATGCTCCTGTGCATTCGTGTATCCAGAAACTTCTAAAGAAGGGCGTTTTGAGCCCTTTCCAAATCATTTTGTAATTTGGCTCAGGACGGGGAGATCATGAAGTCATTTTTGCTACAGTCACCGTTTTAAGCAGTGGGTCAGGAAGGAGGTGGGAGATAGGACAGGAGCGGTCCAGCAGCCTGACTCAAGAATGGAGAGTGTCTGGGACTGTGTTTGCAGGTGGGTGGATGAGTGAGTGTGTGTGGGGGTGGGGAGATTAACTATGTACATGCATGTGTCATTCTGTCACTCTGGGTACCTTGTGTCATCCTACGGTGTCTCTCTACAGCGGCGCGGCGTGTGTCAACCTGTGCATGTCATTAGTGGAGAGAGTCATGAAGATGAGCCAGGTTTCTCTGGCAACTAGGCTTAGAAAGGATGGCACAGTGGAGCGATTGTCAGGTGCTGAGGAGGACTGGGAAGAGAGAAAAGGACTTGCAACAGCAGGTTTGTTTTGTTTTCGTGGTTGCTTCTGGTTTTGTGACAGGATCTTGCTGTGTGACTCTACCTAACATCGAATTTTAATGTGTAGATCCCATGATGGTCACCTGACTGCCAGGATTCCAGGCCTGTGCCACCATGCCTGCCTAGATCAAGATGAAGGAATGTGGGGGCCTGGAGAGATGGGTCGGTGCTTTAGAGCACTGGCTGCTCTTGCAGAGGCTCCAGGTTCTGTTCTCAGCACCCACGTGGTGGCTCTCAGAGTCAGGTGCTGTCTGAACCCCTCTAGCACCAAGCACACACAGGTGCACATGCACACATGCAGGAAAAACACTCACACATACACAAAATCTTCTTTAAAAAAGGTCAACAAATTTGTGCCCCCCCCCCCCCCGCATATTTTCTGCTTTTGATTGGATTTTTCTCCCAGATTTCTGCAGCGCCTCAAAGCTCTGTTGTTTTCCCCATCCTCAACCCAGCAACTGCAACCCTGTAACTCTTCCTTCGAACACTCTTCCTTTCCTGAGACCCCCAATTATCTTCGGGGCCATGGTAGCCTAGGATTTCCAGGCTGCTGTTCCTGATCTGAGATACAGGGGGCACTGCCAGCTTGATTATCATGGCCCATTGACACACAGAGAAGCCCCCACTCCTGGAGGATTCTAATATTTTTCCTCTCTTCCATTTTAGAGAGGAAACAATTGATGAGGCAGTGGTTCCAGGTTCAAGGTCCCAGCCAATAAATGAATCAGTGTTAAAGCTATGTCTCCAGGGACTGGGGTAGAGTGTTTGCTTAGCATGCATAAAACCCTGGGTTAGATCTTCAGACTACAGAAAAACCCAGGGATGGTGGCACATGGATGTAACCCCAGCACTCAGGAGGCAGGAAGAGCAAAAGTTCAAGGTTATCTTCTACCTCCAGGCATATAGGAGACACTCTCAAAACACAAAAACAGGACCAGGCACGGGGGCACACACCTGTAATCCCAGCACTCGGGAGGCAGAGGCAGGCTGAGTTCAAGGTCAGCATGGTTTACATATTGGGTTCCAGGACAGAGAGGGAGAGAGAACTTGCTGCTCTTCCAAAGGACCTGAGTTTGTTTCCCAGCACCCAGGTCAGGCAGTTTATAACTACCTATAATTCCATCTCCAGCTTCCTCTCTCCACTCCAGGGGCATTCACATGTGAGTGTGCATACATGTACAGGCGCATACACATCATATACGTAAATTAAAAGCAGGTGAAAGTGTTTGCTGGTAAGCCAGATGACCCCAGTTCAATCCCCAGGACCCACATGATGAAAGGAGAGCTGAATCTAAAACCTTTTGATCTCTGCACGTGTACATACACACTCAAAACAGATAAATGTAAGCAATTCAATGAACAAACAAACAAAACCAGACCAGCCAGACATGGTGGAGCATGTGTGCCTGTGACCCCAGCGCTTGGAATTCTGATATAAGAAGATGACTCCGAATTTGAGACAACCCTGAGATAGGTAGCAACAAATTAATAATTAATGAAAAATAGAGTGAATAAATCTCAGACCAATTCTGCATGGTGGTACTTGCCTGCCAATTCCAGAACTTGGAAGGCCGAGGCAGGAGGATTAAAAAGTCTTGGAGGGGCCGGGCGGTGGTGGCGCACGCCTTTAATCCCAGCACTCCGGAGGCAGAGGCAGGCGGATCTCTGTGAGTTCGAGGCCAGCCTGGACTACCAAGTGAGTTCCAGGAAAGGCGCAAAGCTACACAAAGAAACCCTGTCTCGAAAAACCAAAAAAAAAAAAAAAAGTCTTGGAGGGACCAGGAGTGGTGGTGCGTGCCTTTAATCCAGCACTTGGGAGTTAGAGGCAGGTGGGGTTATCCCTGTGAGTCTGAGGCCAGCCTGGTCTACACAGTGAGATCTAGCACAGCCAGCCTGGGGTACATAGTAAAATCCTATCTCAAAATCAAAAGCAAGATTGGGGATTTAGCTCAGTGGTAGAGCGCTTGCCTAGCAAGCGCAAGGCCCTGGGTTCGGTCCTCAGCTCCGGGAGGAAAAACAAAACATAAACGAAAAAAAAAAAACAAACCGAAGATTTAAAAAAAAAAAAATGCCAGGCAGTGGTGGTGGCGGCGGTGGCGGCGGTGGCGGCGCACCCCTTTAATCTTAGCACTCCGGAGGCAGAGGCAGGTGGATCTTTGTGAGTTTGAGGCCATCCTGGTCTACAGAGCGAGATCCAGGAAAGGCACAAAGCTACACAGAGAAACCCTGTCTCGAAAAAAACAAAAACAAAAACAAAAGCAAAAAAAAATTAAAAAACAAACCCAGTGGTTATTCTTTTTTTTTTCTCTTTAGTTTTCTGGGGGAAGATGAGGGTCTTTTTTGTTTAATTTTTTTATGTGTATGAATATTTTGCCTGCATGTTGAGAATGTACCATGTGTGTGCAGTGCCCACAGTGGCCAGAAGAGGGCGTCAGATTCCCTGGAACTGGTGTTACAGATGGTTGTCAACCACTGAGTGGGTGCTGGGAATCAAATCTTGGTCCTCTGCAAGTGCTCTTAAATGCTGAGCCATCTTTCTAGCCTTTCTTTGTTTTGTTGTTCATTTGTTGAGATAAGGTCTTCGAGTAGCCTAGGCTGGCCTCAAATTCAAGATATAGTCTAAACTGGCCTTGAACTTCTTTTTTTTTTTTTTTTTTTTTTAAAAGTTTTTTTTTTTTTTTAGGTATACAGCATATATGACTACAGGCCAGAAGAGGACACCAGATCTCGTTACAGATGGTTGTGAGCCACCATGTGGTTGCTGGGAATTGAACTCAGGACCTCTGGAAGAGCAGTCAGTGCTCTTAACCTCTGAGCCATCTCTCCAGCCCCTGGCCTTGAACTTCTGATCTCCCAGCCTCCACCTCTGGAGTAGAGATTAGAGGGATGCTCCTTCAGGCCGGACACTCCAGAGATTTGAACTCAAAGCCTATGTAGACTCTACCTTGTCAGTGGCTCAGTGGTTTGCCAGTCTGCAGCAGAGCAGGCTGTGGTCCCTTTTCAGAATCAACACAGAAAGAAAATGATTTTTAGGTCTTTGGGGACCTCTTGTTTCCATCTCTCCTGTTTTTTTTTTTTTTTTTTTTTTTGTTTTTTTTTTTTTTTTTAGATCACCCAGGTCTGATCCCAAAGAACTCGACTCCCAGAATTGATCAGGCTTTCCCACTGAGGCGCAAATCACTCTAAGGAAGAAATGACTGATACATTTAGTTACTGTTCCTGGGGCACTTGTGTTCAATTAAAATTTTTAAACCACATTTATTGTGTGTGTTTGTGAGAGAGAGAGAGAATGCAATAGCATGCATAATCAGAGAACAACTTGTAAGAGTTGGTTCTCTCCTATTATGTGGGTCCCAGGGACAGAACTCAGGTCATTAAACTTGGTGGCAAGTTCCTTTGCTCACTGAGGCATCTCACGAGGTGTGAATGTTTTAAAATGAGATCTATATGAACCCAAATGTAGCTTGGTGGAGTGTTTGTTTGTTTGTTTGTTTTTAAGGGAAATGTCCTCCTCAGGCCTGATCTTAGCCTAGCATACTTGCTTCCTCCAAAGATTCATTCTTGAGGGATAATGTGGAATGGTCCAGCATCCTGCACAGGTCTAAAAGTCAGGAGTTTCTGCAAATAGTGCCCCACATAAATGGCTCAAGGAAATGAACAATATACATGGGTAAACTGACTTTATTCTCAAGGAGTTTTTCACCACAGAGGCCTGGGTCACATACACTTTTTTTTTTGTCTTCCGGGACAGGGTTTCTCTCTGTAGCTCTGGCTGTCCTGGATCTCACAGAGATCTGCCTGCCTCTGCCTCTTGAGTGCTGGGATTAAAGACGTGTGCCACCACTGCCTGGTGTCATACTTTTTTTTTTGATCGGATATATTGGTATAATTCTATGGGGATGAGAAACAGGCTGAAAAGCAGGAAACTGTATCATCTATGACCACTGGCGCCAAAGTGGGAAGAAGAAAGAAAGAACTGACTTCACAAAACTGTCCTTGACATCCAGGTGCTCACATGATGCACACTCAGCACCCCTCAAATTGATAATAAACAAAATAAAAATGAAAAAGAAGATGAAAATTAAAAATAAAAAAATTAGGCAGAAAGCAATAGAGGAAGATGTCTCACCTTGACCTCTGGCCTCTGCATGTGCACACATATGTATGTGTATACCACACACACACACACACACACACATACATAGATGACCTTACCTAGCATATGTAATGTTTTAAGCTGGACCATGGATATGGTAAAAATAAAGAAAAGATAAGGCCAGGTATGCAGCCACCCACCTGTAATCCTACCACTTGAGAAGCAAAGGTCATATTTAGCTACATATAGAGTTTGAAGCTAGCCTGGGCTACATGTAATCCCAGCACTCGGGAGGCAGAGCCAGGGGGAGCTCTGTGAGTTTGAGGCCAGCCTGGTCTACAGAGTGAGGTCCAGGGCAGCCAGGGCTATACACAGAGAAACCCTGTCTCAGAAAAAACAAAAAGATATATTATTATTTTATTCTATGTATGTGGGTAGCCACCACTATCTGGCTATATATATATCTTTTGGGAATCAACCTTTGGCATGTGGGTTTTACACTTCATGTTAGGCTGTCAGCAAACCCTGACCCTCAATCTGTAAAGTTCACACAGAAGCTGGCCCCTCTTCACCCCCCAGCTGCTGTGTGGTGGTAGAAGCCACGGTCACCTCTTCCTATCAAGTCTTCATGCTTTTCCCAACAGTAGTCAAGACCATCCTTTCTAAAAATGAAGTTGCTCAGTGGTTAAGAGCATATACTGTTCTTGCCGAGGACCTGAGTTCAATTCCCGGCACCCACTTCAGGCAGCTCACAAGTGCCTTGTAACTCCAGCACCTCTGGCCTCCAAGGACACACCTACAAACACACACACAATTTAAAAAGTAAACAAATAAAAATGAATTTCCCTGACCAAATTCAATGATTCCTTATCTCACTCAAAAGCCGAAAACCTTTACAGTTGCTTACAAGGCATCAACGGATCTGATCCCATTCCTTCCTGGTTCTTCAATTTCACAGCCAACCACTTTTCCGCTTGAGAATTACTCCCCTACACTGATCCCTCTGATCCTTTGAACATACCAAGTGTGGTCCTTTCTCAAGGTCCATGTACCTTTCTGTCTTTTGGAATCTTCTTCCTTAGATATCTTGAGGTATTATTGTTGTTGTTGTAAGGCAGGCTCTCACTATGAATCCCTGGCTAGCCTGGAATTCACCAAGTATACCAGGCTAGCCTCGAACTCACTGAGATCCACTTGCCTCGGCCTCCCCCATGTTCAAACTAAAGGCATGGCTCATGAGCTGCCACTCCTAGCTCTGGCCTTGAATCCTCTCTTGTTTTAAAATTTATTAGATTTACTTATTTTTCTTTATAGTATGAATGTTTTGCCTGCATGCATGTATGTGCACATCACTTACGCCTGTTGGAACTAGGATTATGAATGGTTGTGAGCCACCACGTGGGTCCTGGGGACTGGACCTGGGGCTTCTTCAAGGGCAACAAGTGCTCATCACTGCTGATCTCTCCAGTCCCCTGGCCTTGGATTCTCAATCTTCCTGCCTCAGCTTCCTTATTACAGGCCCATGTGACCCGGAGCTCTCTATCACTTTTGGCTACAGCTAACTGCAAAGGACTGAAGTAGAAACGCAGTAGCAAAACAGAGCCCTCAGAATAGGTACAGGAGAGAGGGGGTGGGGTGGGGGAAGGGAGCTTCGCTTAGACCTTGGGATCTAGAAAGATCAGAGTTCTTGGGCATGCCTTTGAAGCCCAGGCAGGCAGCAGGCACTACCCTTCGGGCTGGGAATGGGCAGCCCATCCAAGGGCCTCTAGTAGACGAGGGGGTAAAATTGCCTAGGGTGGTCCGCAAGCTTTGTAGGGGCTAACTGCTGAACGTGGGGGTTTCCTTGGAGTCCAGTAGGTGTGTCTGCAACATCTCTGGCGCCTCTGGGTGGTGGCCTTCGGTACTGCAGTGGAAGACCGGCGAGGTGGAGGGAGGCAGCATGGCTGAGCTCACCGCCACAGGCGCATCCATCCCTCCCGGGCCTATAATTTGGGTTCCCTGGGCTGGCCGCCCCTATCAGCGGCTTAGCAACAGATGAGTCACCCAAGACCCCAGCCAAGGCAAACATCAGGGGAGGGGGAGGAGGAGGAGATTCCCGAGTGTAGCCACCGCCTCAGTTTCTTGATCCCCCCCATCTCCAGAGGCCCCCACTCTTTTATTTGACTCTCCTCCGCCCTTCAGGGCCTCGATGTTCTTCCCACAGAGTTTTGCTACACTCTCCGTCCTCACGAGGGGAAGAGTAACCTTCTACTTTTCTCATGGAAAGGAAGGTGGACCAGGTTGCTCCCATTTCCCCCCTGTAGCCATGGCAGCCCCTTTTTGTTCCCCCTCTTGTCTCTTGGTCCCAACCCTTGTCAAGGTCTCTCTGGTTCCTGCTCCTCCCCTTTCTTGGAGCTGGCTGCGTGCTTGGGGTATTAGGCAATGGGTGTGCACCCACAGCCCTCTCCAGGCCCCGCCTGTCCCACCGCCCTCTAGCTGCCTGTGGGTCAGTGCTCAGGCCAGACGGTCGGCAGGAGGGCACCGAGGGCCAACTCAGGCCACCCACTGCCTGCCCATAGCCTCTATCAGAGAGCTAGACTTCAGCCAGCAGAGAACCGCAGGGCGAGCTCTTAGGATTGGGATAGCCCAACCTGGGGAGCTCCCAGGCCACTGAGAGGTTGAGCCTCCGGCTGCTGATCTTCCTTAGCCCCTTCATTATTATTGTTATTGGTTTTTTTTTTGAGACAGGGTCTCTCTACATAGTCCTGGCTGTCCTGGAACTCACTATGCAGACCAGGCTGGCCTTGAACTCACAGGGATCCACCTGCCTCTGCCTCCCAAGTGTTGGGATTAAGAGTGTAGGCCACCACTCTCCAGCCTGCCTTACTTAGTTAGCCCTTTCATTACATCTGACAAAATGCTGGAGCCAGTCAAGGTTAGCATCGGAGAGGGGACAGATGGGAACAAGAGAAAATAAAATTGGAAGTGGGAATGGGACCACAGTCACGTGGAGAAACATAAATGTCCGTAAGACACTGATGGAGCAAAGGTCTATGAAATACCCTCCCAGGGGCCTGGGTGAGTCCCAGACTGACAGGCAGGAAAGAGGATAGGGTGCTGGTGAGGATCCTGGATGCTGGAGTAAGGATGGAAGCTACTGAAATTGTGTTTGTCCACCTCAGAAGTCGTACGTGGTTTGGCCCTCTTCCCCTAAATGAGAAGGAGGTTCAGGAGGTCTTGGACTGCCTTTCCCTACTCCAGAGGTGGTGGAATCAATCAGAAAGAGTACCCTACTGTGGTCCAGGCTGTCTAGCACACTAGCTCTAGCACCTCTCCTCCCCAGCATTCAGTGAGTAGCCCCACAGACCTAACCTCCTCTGTACTGTTTAGACACCTAGCCAGCAGTGTCCCTTCAGGCCGAGGCAAGACTTGCAAGAATGCAGACCGGGGCTGGCTGCCCAGCATTGCTGCTTGCCACCACCGATGATGGTGGTGGTGGCTGTGGGTACCAGCCCTGTGCTTCTGTTTCCTGGGGGGTCGTCCCTGAGTCCATGTGCCTTGGGTGCGCAGAGCCAGCCGTGGTGCTGTGCTTGGGGCTGCGGTCTGGCAGGGGCTGGGGGTGGTTGGGAAGCCTGAGGCCCCTCTCTGGCAAAAATAGTCCGCAGTGGTTAGAGCTAGGAGGGTGAGTCAGGCGGGAGTGCGGTGGCGCCTAACCCCTTCGCTGCCGCCAGAGGTAAGGCATTCATGCCTCCGCCTGCTGCGCGCACCCAGGCCAGGTTCTTTTCTGGCTGCCCTGGAGTTGGGCTCCATTTGGAATTCCCGAGGCCTCCCCTCAACCCTTATAAAGCAAATGTGCGAGCATGAAGCATGAATTTGGGCCATCTCAAGCGTTCATTCAGGAATTTCGAATAGGAGACCCTGGAGAGGAAGCCTCCAAGAGAAGGGAATAATCATAGGGGCAGACTGGAGATCTTTGGAGCTACCCGAGCTTTTGACGGAGGCCAAATTCTCAGGCCAAAGCTGACCCCTCCCAAGGGGCAGGCGTGTGGCTCCGAGGTGGGCGGGAGCCAAGCCGCACAGTGGCTCCTCACTTGCAGGCTCCCAGTGCCCTGGTGCGCACAGCCTCTTGGGCTCTACAAGAGATTGTCAGAAACTCGAAGGTGGTCCAGCTCCGTCGTCAGCGTGTTAAAGGGGCTCTCCAGCCGCCCACTCTCGGTGGGCAAACGGAGGCAAAGAAAAAACGATGAAAGATATTGCCATTGGGACCAGTTCCTGGCTCCTTAGTCAGGGTCACTGCACCCTCTCAGACCCCAGAGCAGGTGAGAGGAGCTCCGGCCACTTTCCCCTGGAGTGGGGCTAATCGTGATCACGGGCGTCGGGGGAGAGGGTGTGTGTGTGTGTGTGTGTGTGTGTGTGTGTGTGTGTGTGTGTGTGAGTGTACGCTTTTGGGGGGAGCGGCTGCGTTCCCCTGGTCAAGGCAGGGGGTGGGGTGCGGGTGGGGTGGGGATGCCCCGGGCTCTGGGAGGGGCCGCAGCTCCGTCAGCTCCAGCAGAACCACTCGTGAGTTAGGTCGAGCCGAGCCAAAGCCCCCGGTGCTTTGTCGCGGGTTCGTTCGCTCGCTGTCTCGATCACTCCCTCCCTTCTACCCTCCCTTCCTCCCGGCGGCGGCGGCCGCGGCGACGCTGGAGAAGCGGCGAAGAGGAGTGGCCCGGCCGGCGCTGGAAGAATGCTGCTCTGCCGAGGGGGCCGAACCCGACCCAGTCTCCCCACCGTTTAAGCCGCACGAGCCAAGCCCGAGTGACCCTACCGCGAGTGCTGTGGGTCCTGCACCTGAACCGCTGGAGGTAATGGGGCGGTAGAGGACAGGGTGGGAAGAGACTAGGCAGGCACGCGGGCAGACGGACAGACAGACAAGCGTCCACCCTCAAGAGCACAGACAGAAAGCCGGAGATATACCTACAGAATAGGGGAGTGCCTTCGGACTTAGAGGGCAATGGACGCCAGCAAAGGGGTGGGGATGGGGGGTGGGACCCGTGGGGACCAGACGGGTGGCGCTCGGCAGTGGGAATGTGTAGTTGGGAGGGGGGGTGGATGGGGAAGTGGACTCAGCTGGAGCCACCCGAGTTTGCGGAGGGTACCTGGTTTCCCCCGTCGCCTTTGCTGCACCTGGACCTTTTTCCCTGTTGGGCGTGGAGGTCAGAGAGTGGGTCTGAGCGCCTGGCCTCGGACTCTTCTAACCTAGCTTGCCTGGTGTTGCCAGCACGAGGAGGCGACACCCCTCCAGGTGGTGGGGAACCCCCTTCCGATCCCTCCCTCTAACCCTGCAAGGGCGGGTACATCAGTGGTGGGGCCCTCAGAGAGGGAACAGTTGGTGAGGAGGGATCGAGGGTCTGAGAGGAGCTGTCTCAAGTCCGCATGTGAGTGTCTCAGGACCCTCGGTTGTGTCTGACTGGGTTGGGCTCCAGGGGCGCTCCCGAGGGCCCTGAGCTGCTTAGATCCTTCCTCTTTGAAGGGTTCCAGAACCCAGGCACTGGAAGTCAAGGGGTGACTCTTATTGTTTAGTTTGGGGAGAGATGAGAAAAGTCAGTGGGGCCACAGTGATGGCTTAGGGAACCGGAATAGAGCATCCTTCGGTTCCAGGGAGCCGTTCTCTACTTCATCAGATATCCCTGTCCTGCAGGCGCTGATTGATTTGCCCACCGGAGCCTCCGGGCTTCGACATGCTGGAGGAGCCCGGGTCTCGGCCTCCGCCCTTGGGCCTCGCGGGTCTCCTGTTGTTGGCTTTGTTGAGTCGGTGAGCATTTTTCCAGTTTTGGGGGAAGAGCAGCGACCTGGGCTAGTGGGTAGTTGGAGGGCGTGTGACTAGACCCCAGACCCCAGACGCCTTGTCCCTTGTTCTCAGGGCTCTAAGCAATGAGATTCTGGGCCTAAAACTTCCCGGTGAGCCGCCGCTGACCGCCAACACGGTGTGCTTGACCCTGTCGGGCCTGAGTAAGCGGCAGCTGGGCCTGTGCCTGCGCAGCCCCGACGTGACGGCGTCCGCGCTCCAAGGGCTGCACATCGCCGTTCACGAGTGTCAGCATCAGCTGCGCGACCAGCGCTGGAACTGCTCGGCCCTGGAGGGCGGCGGCCGGCTGCCGCACCACAGCGCCATCCTCAAGCGCGGTGAGCCCTGCCGGGGCTGGCTGGCTGGCTGTGCGGCCGCCCAGGGGTTGGGGGCAGGCCGAGGCGCGCGGAGGCGGGAAGGGACCGGTTGGCGGCTGCGGGAGGGGCCTCTCCGGGAATTTCCCCAGGAGCCGCGCTCAGCTGGGGCTGGTCACCCGTCTGGGCCTCTCTCTGCCTGCCTTCCACCTGCGTCGCTGGCAAGGCAGCTGGGTCCCTGCTCCCCTACCCTAGGGCCTCGCTTTTCTGCCTCCACCCAGCTCGATCTGGGATGCACCTGTGAACAGGAGGTGCCCCCAACCCAAGAGGCTTCAAACGCCCCCTCTACCCCCTGTTTTCTCTCCCCTCCCTCTCCACCCAGACAAGCCCAGGCTGGTGTCCCCAGAGTCTCAGCGGGGGTGGGGTGACGCCCCCAACCGTTTAAGGGTTAAACCTGCTCCCCTAATTGCTGGGGTTCCCAGGAGCCAAAAGCTGGGAACAAAGACCCTGACGGCTTTGAAGCTGGGGAGCAGCCCCCTCCTCTGTGCTGTGGGGGCCCCAGGTGTCCCTCACCTGAACAGGTGAGGAATGGCTGGAGGGGCAGAGAACAGGTCACTGCTGGCCTGGTCTAGAAGGAAAGGTCTGGGAGGCTCCACTGTCTCTCCCCATGCTCAACTGGAGTTTACTCCCTGAGGAGTAAAGATCCACGGGGCTCAGTCCAGGGTAGGGTAGTGCTTTGGGGACTATGGGGTTAATAGGCAGCTGCCATCTGCAGGGGAATTCCCAAGACGTGTGCAAACAGCTTCACCCTTGGATGGTTGGGGGATCTTGAGGCTGGCCCTGGAGCCCTAGATTCCCTGGTAAGAGACGCCTGGTCTCCAACTGTCTTTCATCTTCTCAGCACTCCATAGAGCCCTTGCTCAAAACGGAGTGAGGGACCCCTCCTTCTCTGCAGGGCCTGGTGTAGTGGAAGGTTGTGACACTCCAAGGGTGAGGATGTCTCTCTAAGCCTGGGAAAGACTTGTCATCCCAAGCCTCCTCCTCGGTGACCCCCAAAACATAAGAAAGAGGCCAACCTTTTAAAGGGGCCTTGGGGAAAATCCCTCTGGCCTTTCTCCTCCTCCCAATGTTTTATAAGGTAATAGCAGGTTAGAATAAACATAGAGGGCAATCTTGAAGGGCAAATATAAAAACTAGAACCTGGGAAGGGGGTGGGCAGTTCCAGTGTGTTAGGATTGTTACCGCGGCAGTACATGGTAGCTTGCTTAAAAGACTCATTTAATAAAGTATGTGTGTGTGTGGGGGGGGGAGAAGAACCCTCAAACCAAAGGTTTCCCCTCCACCCCCCACCTCCTGCTAAACTCCCCGCAGGGTTGGGGAATTTCTAAGGCTTTTAAGTGTAGAACTCCTGGAACACACCTTCAAAACTCCTCAGGACTCCCTCTGACTCATGGGAAACTCAGAGGGCTCCCTAGGCCAGTGGTTCTCAACCCGTGGGTCACGAACCCCACAGGGGGATGAATGGCTCTTTCATGGGGATCACATAACAGATATCCTGCATATCAGATATTTACATTATGAATCATAACAGTAGCGAAATTGCAGATATGAAGTAGCAATAAAATAATTTTATGGTACGGGTCACTGCAGCCTAAGGAACTGTATTAAAGGGTCCCAGCACTAGGAGGGTTGAGAACCACTGCTCTAGGCTCTCCCTTACATTCACACCCCAAAATGACAGATTTACAGAGGTTTGGCTTTAGCCTTATCTTGACCCCATGGGTCTCTTCTTATAGCGGAGGGAACTGAGACCTGGTGCTATTCCTTGTCTCAGGACATGGTCCCAAATCACTCAGCTGGTAAATGATGGAGTCAGGATTCAGTTAGAAATTTCTGACGTTGGCTGGCTGGGCAAAGTGGTGGCTCACACCTGTAATCCTAGCACTTGGGAGGCTGAGTCAGGAGGCTTGTCAAGTGTTCAAGGCCAGCTTGGACTACATGGCAAGACCCTATCTCAATATATATATATATTGATATTGGAGGTTGGCTGGTTCCTCCTCCCACTCCCCCACCTGCCTTCCCCCCTCAGCTGCCTGTAAACCTTACCTCAACGCTTGCTCACACCCATTTTCTCCCCAGGTTTCCGGGAGAGCGCTTTCTCCTTCTCCATGCTGGCTGCTGGGGTCATGCATGCTGTTGCTACAGCCTGCAGCTTGGGCAAGCTGGTGAGCTGTGGCTGTGGCTGGAAGGGCAGTGGTGAGCAGGACCGGCTCCGGGCCAAGCTGCTGCAGCTTCAGGCACTGTCTCGAGGCAAGAGTTTTCCACACTCCCAGCCCAGCCCTATCCCTGGCTCAGGCCCCAGCCCTGGCCCCCAGGACACGTGGGAATGGGGTGGCTGTAACCACGACATGGACTTTGGAGAGAAGTTCTCTCGGGATTTCCTGGATTCCAGAGAAGCTCCCCGGGACATCCAGGCGAGAATGAGAATCCACAACAACAGGGTGGGACGCCAGGTATGTGTATTCACCGTGTCCTGGGTCTCAGGGTCTCAGGGTCTCGCTATGTGGTACAGGCTAGCCTCAAAGTCAGAATCCTCCTTAGTCTGAGTGCTGGATTGTGGGTGTGGCCACCAAACCCATCTTTTCTCAGTCTCTCTCTCTCTCTCTGTCCGTCCCTCCTGAGAGGCCCCACAGAGTAACAGGATGAGGTATGATGATCACCACTTGTCACTAGTAGGTCACCCAAAACATGTGAGAATCTACAGGAAGCTGCCTGATGGGACTTACCAGACACTAAGGTGGAGCTAGCATATAGTATTTTTTTTTTTTTTTCGAAACAGGGTTTCTCTGTGTAGCTTTGCGCCTTTCCTGGAACTCGATTTGGAGACCAGGCTGGCCTCGAACTCACAGAGATCTGCCTGCCTCTGCCTCCTGAGTGCTGGAATTAAAGGCGTGCGCCACCACCGCCCGGCATATTTTTTTTTTTTA